>PVIU01024289.1:0-25792 GCA_004026605.1 Ondatra zibethicus
GAACCGAGTCTTTTTGAATGCACTCCTTCTTAGGCCGGGAGGGATGGGGGTGGGCCTTGGACTTCCAACAGGGCAGGGCACCATGCCCTCTTTCAAAGAAGAAGTGGGAGGGAGAAGGGTGGGGAGGTAGTGGGAGGGGACCGGGAGAAGGGGAAGAAAGGTAAAAATTTTATTTCTTTAATTATGTTTTTAATGGAAAAAATAAAACAAAACAATGTATGGAAAAAATGGATGTGTTCTTAGAAATTTTTATTGAGAATTTGACTGTCCAATTTAAACTATCATTTTTCCCACCTAAAATTTCATATAATCACAGAATTTGCAACTTAAGGACTAGAGATGGGAAACACGATGTTTGGAAATATCAAAAGATTGGGATGATGTTTGGAAATAGAAAACAAATGTGACCTCTCAAAACTGAATTCTAAGCCAGAGGGTGGTGGCAAATGTCTTAATCCCAGCACTTGGGAGGCAGAGGTGGGCAGATCTCTGTGAGTTCAAGGCCAGCCTGTTCTACAAGAGCTAGTTCTAGGACAACTATGGCTGTTACACACAGAAACCCTGCCTTGAAAAAACAAAACAAACAAACAAAAAAGATTTCTTTCTTTCTTTTTTTTTGTGGTTTTTCGAGACAGGGTTTCTCTGTAGTTTTGGAGCCTGTCCTGGAACTAGCTCTTGTAGACCAGGCTGGTCTTGAACTCACAGAGATCCGCCTGCCTCTGCCTCCCAACTGCTGGGGTTAAAGGCCTGCGCCACCGCCACCCGGTAAGATTTCTATTTGTATAGAAAATGGTAGAAAAAATAAAATATTCTTTGTCCAAATTAATAAATTATCATCTGGTTCCATTAACAAGTTTTCATTAGATTTTTTTTCTTGGAAACAGTCTTTCATTTAGCCCAAATTGGCCTCTAACTTGCATGTATCTGAAGATAACCCTGAACTTGTATCCTCCTGCCACCAAACTCCTCAGTGATGGGATAATGGGCATGTCACCTCATCAAGTTCATGTGAGGCTGAGCATCACATCCAGAGCTCCATGTACATGCGGTCTTGGTGGCACTTCAGCAAATGTGCCACACTGCCAGCCCCAAGTATTAATTTCCAGACACCATATTTGTGTTATTTATGGGGCTCTGTGAGCGTGTCTGTGTGTTTGTGTGTGTGTGTGTGTGTGTGATGTGTGTATGTGTATTTATGAGTCTGTATGTTTATTTGCACATAGGACTGGTGTCTAGAAATTAATACACCACACAAACCTCACACAAGAAATTTACTGGGGGGAAATCCAGGAGGGTGGCTGCCTCTGTTTAGGCAAGGAAGAGCAGAGAACTGAGGAGAAGGTGGGCTTATACAGTGTTTCTTGAGCAAAGAACTTGAACTTTTAATAGAGGAGTGCCTTCTACAGTGAGGCTGCTGGGCTTCAGGTCCAGAGATTGGGCTATTGCTCTCCAGTTGGGGTCATGTCCAGGAGCGACGGCAGTTAGAACATAGTGTGGGTGGACCTGGCAGGTAGAGATCCTCAGGAGAGGGGCCTGGCACTAGGTTTACACAACGTCTCACACATACTTTTTTCTACTGGTCATTTCTAAGATTGCATCTAACCAGAAGGCACTTATTGCAGCCATGGATATAATATGTGCATTTTCAGATTTTAAAAGTTGTTCATCAAGTTCTGTTTTCATGGCAGGTTAAAATGTACAGACATTTAAGAGAGATTTCTTGGGAACATGAAAAATTTTAGTATATTACTAAACTGCAAAAGTTTAGGAACTTTTGCACTTATTAATACAATTTTGACATTTTGTATTCATTGTCTTGTAGTTAAAATGTGGAAGGAATTTATTAAGGCTCATTTAATAAATTCTTTGTTTTATAAACCAAGAAATTTAGCAGATGTGACAGAGCTCTCCAAATATATTATATTTTTAAGTGTATTAGGTAATACAACACCATGTTAAAGTGCACATTATTGGGCATATAGTTTTCCAGGCAATTAAGAACATAAAATATTCATAATTTAAAGTCTCTGAAGTTTGATAAAGATGGTGAATAATGCATGCATGAATAAATGTTTTTATAGTCATTCACCTTGCTGACATTTGTACTTTTACTATTTTTAATCATAAAAAATTATCTCTAAATCTCTCAATTATAATTTTCCTAAACTTCAAGCACAATACTGTTTATATTGAGTATATTCATGGCTGAAAACTTTGCAGTAAGTAATTTAGGCCAATTAATTTTGAGATACTTTCTTTCCTTTGCTGTTTATACTCTGAGTGAAGCAACAGAATATTTGCACTTTTATTCTATTCACAATAATTTAATTAGACATCTTTCAGAAGGTGGTAAGATTATTGACATTTTCCCCACATTAATGGCTACATTCAATGTGTCTCTTTGGGTTAGCATTCTTTTACGATAGAGCATGGGCATTCTCCCACAGGAACAAGCAACCAGCTTAGCAAACAGAATAATTGGTACTATTCTTTTCACACACACAAAAGTAAGTTAAAACAGGATAGGGCTTTCATCATCAATTGATTCTTAGAAGTCTTTTCTTGATATTTCAGCCCCAAGGCTTATATCAAAGTTGTTTCCTTCAATGTGGAAACTTCAAGCTTCCAATTCACCAGTCCGCAAACCCTGAGCATCAAAGCCGACTTGCCCTGTGATCCACAGCTAAACAGTTACTTTCTTCAAGTGATGCTTGGTGCTCTGATTCAGCATCAAGATCTAAGGTGGCTGTTATGACAAGATAAATTAGGAAGCCCTACGATTACACCCTTTGGCCTCCACTGAGATCTTCCTGAACAGAAGCACTTGTCTCTGATTCCTCTTTGACACTTTATTGTTTCCATATGGCAGCCATTGCTCAGAATTCACACTTGACCAACAGACCACACTTTCCTGAGAGATTGACATGTGTGGCGCCTGCTGCTTCACAGGTTAGTTGCTGGGAGTTTATGGAAACCAAAGGTTCTTTAGCTGCATATTATCTTCTTCTGGGCAATCATTTTATTCAATGCCAGAGCACATATTTTTTATATAATACTGAACGAAGAAGTTCTTAAATCTTTGTTTTAAAAAAAATCTGTCATTTTCTTCTTTCATCTATCAGCTTGTTGGTTTCGTAGTATCTTCTTTTTATTTAAAGAAACTATATATTTAAAATTACAATAATCACTATCATAGTCACCACAAGCCTACTTCTTTCCCAGTGCATTTAAACTACCAGAAAACGAGTATATATATTGTTTGGTCATGCAATTTCTTCACGTGCAGTTTGTTATATTTTGTTTTGATGTGATGTAAGATGTGCTACTTCAAAATATGCTCATTTTTTCATCATGCTGGGAATGGAACTTAGTCACACATGTGTGCCTTGTGAGAGATTTGCCATTGAGATCCACTGATCCTCTAGCCTTAGTTACAACGCCTCGGTAGCCGAGAAAGTAGCAGAAGCAGGAAAGTCATTCTCACCTTCCCGTTGTGTTTCCTAAAGACTATTGTAAGACTTTCCTTTCAGAAGTAAGCTCCTTGTTCCAAGATGGGAGGAGTCCTTAGCCTGGACAATAAAAGGACAAAGAAGATTGTGGGCAAACCATTGTCGATATCTGATATTTTGTTTTCATTATCTCATGCCTCCTTTCCCAAGTCAGCCTTCCCTATATTATACACAAAAACTAGAATAAACTTTCTACAAGCTCACCAGTATCTGGGGTCTTATTTTTCATAATGTCTCTTCTCTCAATGGAATGTTTATTATATAAATTCACATACCTTTTGTGTTAATACTGTCTTATAATAGTGTGGCAGATATGAATGTGGCAAGGCAAAAAATGAGTAAAATAATTTTCTTCTTTCATACAGTGTACTTACCATTGTGAAATACAGAATGGATGCTTATAATTCTCTTAAATTTTCTGCCACATACTATTGAAAAGAGATACAATAATTTGGAAAATATTGTGTCCTTGCTACAAAAGGTCCAACAACAATTAAGAAATTGAGAGTAAATAACTTTAAGCACAGGAGGATTGTTCTGCCTTTTCATGGATCTTCTTCATTTTTAAATTTTGTGTTTATGTGTGAGTATTTTGCATGCATATATGTCTGGGTGCTATACCAACACAACCAAGGAAAGTCAGACCCTATGTGTTTCAGTTAGGGTTTTTAATTGCTGTGAGGAGACATCATGACCAGAGTAACTCATATAAGGAAAATATTTAATTAGGGTGTCTCTCTTACAGTTTCAGAGATTCAGTCCATTATCATGATGGGGAGCATGGAGGCAAAAAAGCACATGTGGTGCTGGAGCTGAGAGTGCTACATCTTGTAGGCAATGGGAAGTTGACTGAGACACTGGGAGGTTGCCTGAACACAGAAACCTTCCAAGCCCCCCCTCACAGTGACATTCTTCCTCCAAAAAGGCTGTACTCACTCCAGTAAAGCCATATCTTTTAATTGTGTCACTCCCTTTGAGATTATGGGAACCAATCAAATTCAAACTATCATATTTTGGAACAAGTTACAGATGGTCATGAGACACCACATCTTTCTGGGAACTGAACATAGGTCCTCAGGAAAAATATAAAATACTCTTCACAACCAAACTTGCTTCTTGGCCTTTCATAGACGTTTTACACTAGTTGTCCTACAACATAAAGAGAACCAAATGTCCTGATCTTCCTCTTCTAACATAGTGCTTGTTTTATAGTCTGCTTACTGTCACTGTGTTAAATCTCAGATGTATCAATGCCCTTCCCCATATTCTGAATGAATCCTCTGGAATTTGGTGCTGAGCTCTGATTAGCTTATTGCTATATTTTTGAACTCAAATAAAGCACTTTCTTGGCTAAAGTGAGCAAACACTCTAAATCTTGATATTTAATAATTCACATAGATACAGGTACATTTATTTCTTCCAATTAAAAACAAGCACTATTAAGACAAGCCTATAATAAATGCTGGTGAGACCATTTTTTATTCATTCCAACTCAAGAATGTTGATTAAAGTCTTTAGGCTGGATTTGCTTACCTCGGGTTTTAATAGAAAGTATTCCCAGAGGAGGTGCATCATGAGAATAGTGCTAACAGCTTTACAATTCATAAAACGTAAATAGTAACTGGTTTCAGTGAGTATCTGTGTCTCTTCATAATGAGAAAACTACTAAACACCAGGGTCTTGTATGGATTGTTGTGTTTGTTCATTGCTATCACATTCGTCTAGCACTTGCATGTAGCTTAGATGGTTCCTTTTTATCTTTATTCTTAAAATTTTCATATCTTTGTTCAGGGACATACCATCATATTTGTCCCCAAATCACTCTAACTTCCTCTCATTCCCTTCTCAATTGGCCTCCCTCCCAAACTCATGCCTTTAAAAATAATCTGCTTATTGGAGATTATGTGTACAAGTATAGGTTTATCCACCAGGACATTAAAGAGCTGCAGAAGGCAAGTGCTCAAAGAAGAATTGCTCCCACATCTCCACAAGTCATCAACTGCCAGGAGCTCCCCAGGAAGGAAAGCCATGAAGATGATCTGTTCCATCTATGTTGGCCTGATAGTGTGAAGGTAACCACAGCTGTACTGAGTTCATGAATGGTATAGTGATGCCATATTTCAGAGCCTTGCTCTGTATCCTCATGCTCGTATATTCTTTCTGTACCTTCTTCTGTAATGTTCACTGGGGCCTGTCAGGGAAGGACTTGATATACTAAATCTACATTGAGCAGTTATATATCTTTCTGTTGACTGATGCAAAGAGACAAAGAAGCTTCTCTGACCCAGATTGGGAGAATTGTATGGGTATAAATATAAATAAATATCTAGAAGCCTCTTTAAAAGTATGACTACTCAACAAAACAACAGTAGGTTCACCCCTTGGCCTATGAATCTAAAAACCTAAAGGATTTTATCTGGATTCAATTAATATTCCCTCCTGTTGGGGCAGGCCTAAGAGCCAATCAGAAAGCAGTTGCCTGAGAGGACTGTATTACAGCATGAAGTGTCCTGTTCTGGATATATACATTCATGTGTTTTCTCCTTCAGCATCGTGTACAGCACCTTCTAGCATTATGAAAGCTTGCCAATGAGGAGAAATTTTCTAGTTAGTTTGAGATTGGTGTCGGTATGTGCTATAGTCAGTGTGCAGTGTCTTTAGCAATAGGGCCTTATGTAGCTATGGAGGGTAATCAAGGCAATAGCATGGGATGCTTTTTAAAACTCTGGGACCTATTTAATAAATAATTCTCAGGGATGTATTCTATACCTCACACTGCTATTTTCATCTAATAACTCATGCATTTTGAGTATACTCTTGTCTATTCCTATTGAGTATTTCAGCTTAAACTCTCTTTTAATTTTTAAGCTTGCATTTCAAAATTAGCTTATCAATTACTGAGTTCATATGAGGCTTTTTGTATATAACTTCAGATTGGTAAACATACCCACTATCCACTCCTTTATCCATCCTCAATTCCTACCTAATTTTTAACCCCTAATATTTCTCCTCTTTTGTTCATTTATTTATACATTATACTATTCTTACACTAAATAGTGTTTTTCACTGGGCTGTGAGCTAGTAGGCATCCATATGACTTTTTCATACATTCTTTGTTTGAGTTACCTCTTGTAAATGGAGACTGCTCTTTTGTTCCCACCTGCCCAGATCTGAGTATCACAAAGAAACTATATTAATTACAATACTGTTTGGCTTATTAGCCAGGCTTCTTGTTAACTAGGTCTTACATCTTGAATTAATCCACTTCTATTAATCTATGTATCACCACAAGGCTGTGGCCTACTGGCAAGGTTCTGGCAGCATCTTTCTCCTTTGGCATCTTCAAAGTAGACTCTTGCTACTCTGTCTCATCTCTGTTTGAATTTTCTACCTGACTTTACTCTGCTAAACCATTGGCTGAAACAACTTTATTCATTAGCCAATAAAAGCAACACATATACAGAAGGGCAACCCCATCATCTCCCCTTTTCTGTCTAATTAAAAAGGAAGGTTTTTGTTGCAGGAGACAGGGGCCACTTGTTGGTTCCTGGCTGCTTAGCCCCAAAATAATCACACAGAAACTGTATTAATTGAAATACTGCTTGGCCCATTAGCTCTAGCTTCTTATTGGATAACTCTTACATAATAATTTAACTCATCTCCATCAATCTGTACATCATCATGAGGTCGAGGCATACCAGCAAAGTTTAGGCACACCTGTCTCCAGCGGCAGCTCCATGGCTTCTCCTTGACTCTGCTTCCTTCTCCCAGCATTCAGTTTAGTTTTCCATGCCTACCTAAGTTCTGCCCTGCTATAGATCCAAAGCAGTTTTTTTATTCATTAATACTAATCACAGCATACAGAGGGGAATCCCACATCTCTTCTTTTTTTCTGTTTAAATAAAAAGGAAGGTTTTAACTTTAACATAGAAAAAAAATGCATACAACAATATAGGTATCAAGAAAGAATTACAGTTGCAATATTTATATCAACTTTATCTTTTAACATATCTAAGGAAAACTGTAATAGCTATCTATTCTTCAATTCCATCAAAGACTATGGAAGGATATAATATTTCCTATGCAAACAGGAAGTGCATTCTATGAAAATTCCAAAATTCTAGAATTGACAAAGAAGTCTCACTGTACAGTCACCCAAAGTTCTTCTGTACCGTTGGGGCATCCATCTTCAGCCTACTGGCCCATAACATCTTTTGGCAGACCTTTAAACAAAACAGGAAATTTCAAAGACAGTTTCAACTATATTGGCAGTTTGTCAGTCACTTTCTTCTGTGTCTGGCAGAATGTACAGCATACCATCAAGTAGCCCAGGCAAAAACAGTTTCTTGCCCAAATGGCTAGCAAACTCCCCAAGGAGCTTCTTCAATGCCCATCCTCCTCTTGAAGCAGCTGGTACTGCCAGAAACAGATGTGTCTCACTGTCATGAAAAGCCCTAAGTTCTTAAAACTTTGTAAATGCCATATTCTGTAGTCTTTGAAAGGTTTGAAGAATACCTGTCTATCTTAAATGCATCTCTGTACATCTAGAAAACCTAATTAACATAAGTACAATCTTGACTATTATAGATAGATATCTATTAACCTGTATATCTTAATTATACATTACATTTTTAAATAAGCCTCACAAACATAATACCTTAATCAAGATCAGAAATATATATATACTATATATATATAGTATATATATATATATATATATAGTATAACAAAATTGACCTTAAATTTGTATCAATAAACCAAGATCCATACCCATGCAAATCTCTATAGTATATCCCCCTTTAAATGTAAACAAACATTTATAAAAAATATTTGGAATATGGACATAGTTTTCTCCAAACTTCTTCTTGATGTTTATTGGGTCAAGTAATTTTTTGAGGGGTGTTCAAGGTGCCCTTTCAGGGACTCATGGGCCATCAAACCACATTAGTCTGGGAGAATTCCACAGATTCTCATACTTTGTGGAAACAAAAGAAGTACCTCTTTTCCAAAACAACAAATCCTTAGACCCAAATTCTGAATCAAGACACCTTTATAATATACATGCTGGTTTAGCTTAGCAACCCGTACAATGAAATGTCTCTCTATAGTTAGCTCCTTCACAGTCAAAAAATTCAAAGAAAACATAATAATATACATAATCTAGGCTCTCTGTGTATATTTTATCTTTTCATGGTTTGTTTTTACTCTATTACTTGTAATATTTATTTTATTATCTTTATTCCTTTAATCTATGACTGTCCGTACTCTGTCTCTTTCAATATTTTACAAACCGTTTACTTCTTTTTATAACTCTCTATACTCTTTATTTTCTCTCTCCCAAGCATACATGCATTTTTTTAAACACACTGTATCTCATTTAGAGGTCTTTTTCATCTGAATATGTCTTTTGTGTGTATCTGTAATTATTTTCTGACCAGAAGTGCTTCTTAAAATGCTAAGCCCTTCTAATGAACTTAAGCAGCACCATTGTTAGGGGAAAAATGGAAGTGCCTGATTGCCCCGCCCAGCCCAGCATGGTGAAGCTGTATGCTGCCGCTGAAAGCCATACTTACAGCTCCATTTTTAGGGACACAGCAAATCTATGTTGCCATTAAGCAGGTTATAGCAGTCTGCTCACAAAAACTATTTAAATGCTCTATAACCAGACCTTGTCAGGATTCACACAGGCAGTACAGCCCAGAAAGCCAGCATTTCAAAACAGTGCAGCTCTTTTCCTGCAACCACTAAATCAGAAAACCCTCTCTCAAAGGAGCTACAGCATGCCACCAGTAAGCAAAGCCCATTAGAAAAAAAAAAAAAAAACAATTGCGGCTAAACTTTTTTTGGGTTTTTTTTTTGTTTGTTTGTTTTTTCGAGACAGGGTTTCTCTGTGGCTTTGGAGCCTGTCCTGGAACTAGCTCTGTAGACCAGGCTGGTCTCAAACTCAGAGATCTCCCTGCCTCTGCCTCCTGAGTGCTGGGATTAAAGGCGTGCGCCACCACTGCCTGGCAACATTTTTTTTTTAGTGTCTAGAATTCCTTTTTAAGTTCTTTCAGGTTTTACATGGATTTAGTCCACCATGTTGGCACCAATTTGTTGCAGGGGGTGGGGGCCACTTGTTGGTTCCTGGCTGCTTAGCCCCAAAATAATTACACAGAAACTGTGTAATTAAAACACTGTTTGGCCTATTAGCTCTAGCTTCTTATTGGCAAACACTTACATATTAATTTAACTCATCTCCATTAATCTTTGCATCACCACAAGGTCACCGCCTACCAGGAAAGTTTCAGCTCATCTGTCTCCAGCAGCTCCATGGTTTTTCCTTGACTCTGGCTTCTTCTCCCAGCATTCAGTTTAGTTTTCCCCACCTACCTAAGTTCTGCCCTGCTATAGATCCAGAGCAGTTTCTTTATTCATTAAAGATAATCACAGCATCCAGAGGGAAATCCCACATCAGGTTTTAACTTTAATGTACTAATAATACATATAATAAAACAGGTATCCAGCAAGAATTACAGTTACAATATTTCTTTGTGAATCTAAAGTTTCATATCTATTTTATCTTTCATCATAACTATGGAAAACTATAATTATCTGTCTTCAATTCCATCAAAGACCCCAGAAGGCTATATTACCTAAATAAACAGTAAGTACATTTAAAGCAACTGCCAAAAATCTAGAATTGACAGAGATATCTCACTGCCTGGACAGTCACCCAATGTTCCTCTGTAACTTTGTAATATCCATCTTTAGTCTACAGGCCCATAGTGTCTGGAAGATTTTTTTTTCATGAAGAAGGAAATTTGAAAGGCTGTTTTGCCTATATTGGAAATTTGTCAGTCATTTTCTTCTATGTTTGGCAGAATGTCTGTCAGTTTCTTCTGTGAAGCAGGAAATCTGAAGGACCATTCTGTCTTTTGGAAAGTTCAACAATCACTTTTCTATGGGCCCTGCATGTCCAGTTTATACAGCATGCCATCAAGTAGTCCAGGCAAAAAGTTTCTTGCTCAGTTGGCTAGTTTTGTCACATTAATGGAGATTCTATAATATATTTCTTCAATGCCCATCAACCCCTTTGAAGTAATCCTTGCTGCCAAAAGCAGACATATCTCACTTTTGAGTAAAGTCTAAGTTCTTCAAACATTTTAAATGACATATTCTGTAGGTCTTTGCAGTTTTGAAGGTTATCTATATATAACTGAAATAGATATCTATATATCTAGAAAATCTAACGTGACTGAAGTTTAACTATTATAGATGACTATTAATCCATAATTTTTATTATATATTACATTTTTAAATGAGCTGTATAAACATAATACCCTAAAAAAGAGTAGAAATAAACATATAAAAAATTGACCTTAAATTTGTATCAATAAACCAATGTTCATACCATTGTAAAGTATTCACTTCTATATCCCATTCTTTTTCCTTTGGAAAGTCCTTGCCTAGCACCATTAACCAATTATAATCAAACCTCTTTAAATGAAAACAAATATTTATGACAATCATTTTGGGAATTTGGGAATAGTTTTCTCCAAATTGCTTCCTGATATTTGTTGGGCAAAGTATTTTTAGGGTTCACAGAGACCTTTCGGGGTTTTTGTTCCATCAAACCACATTAGTCTGGAAGGAATACACAGGTTCTCATATTCTGTGAAAGCAAAAACAGAACCTCTTCCAAAACAACATATCCTTAAACTCAAATTTTGAAGTCAAGATACCTTTAAAGTATACATGTTGGTTTAACTTAACAGCCTGTACAATGAAATGTCTCTCTGTACTTAGGTCATTCACAGTCAAAATATTCAACGAAAATAAAATAGTATACATAATCCAGACTCTCTGCGTATTTTCCATCTTTATGTGACTTATTTTTTTACTCTATTACTTTTTAATATTTAATTATCTTTACTCCTCTAATCTATGACTTTCTATACTCTTTCTTCACTCTCATAAACCCATGCACATTGTTTCAACACTCTATGACCCACTTAGAAGTCTTTTTCATTTGAATCTGTCTTTAATGTGTATCTGTAATCATTAATCATTTTCTGACCAAGAGCACCATTTTTTAATGCTAAGTGGGCATAGCCAGGACCAGCTCTGCAGCCTGGCCTGTTTGCTCTGCCCAGTCCAACATGAAGGAAGCATGTTCACTGCTTCTTCAAGCCATGTTCACCACCCCAGGTCCAGGGATAAAGTGAGTTGATGTTGCCATTAATCAGTTTGTACATGCTGCTCACAGACCCCATTTAAGTGTTCCATGATAGGACCCGTCTTTATAGATGATTTTACCTTTCACTCTTTTACCTTTTAAGACCAGGGTGTTCTTGAGTTGTTGGAGAATTGTCTATCTTTGCCTCCTCACTGTTGAGAATAAATGCATGCACTAACACTCCTGGCCTGCTAAATTCTTCACTTGGAAATTATTCCAAATTACTAGGAGTCATAGGATTAGTAATTATTGTGGCACTCATGTTATTCTGGATTTTCATATTACTTCTATTAACTGGTACTTGTACAACCAGACTTAGTTTGTTATTTGAATTTCTCCTTCTTTTGTATTTTTATTTTTTGACAGTCAAGCCCTCCTTTTAATTTCAGATGCATTTGTAATGTTCAGGAGAACATTACGCAAAAATCGGGCTGAGGCGTTATGTCCCTCTGTAGGACTAGGATTTAGAACCAGATACTTTATCTCTAGTCTTCCCCTAAGGGTCAAATATTGTCCTGTTTCAGTTCTGAACTCCTGCATGGGGCTTCAGCTTTTTCTTTGAGTTATAGGTCCCCCCCCATGGAAATGCCATCCTTACCCAGAGCCTTTCCAGGTTCTGCCTGGATTGCCAGCCTCCACTTATGCTGTTGCCAGCAGTGTAACTTTGCATACACCTTTGGGCCTAGCCTGGAGTCAGACTCCATTCCCACCATGGCTCTATTAATTGCTAATTACCTTGGCAACTCAAGCTTCTCCATTTTAAGCATCTTATGTCCATTGTCTTTTAGGTGGTTGATTAGACAAAGATAAGTAAATTCCTGTGTGCTCACAAAAACTTATATGGTGGACCCAAGAATCACAAAAGCAGAGATGTTATTAAGCCTGCTTAATAGGATTAATAACACGATTTTTTACACCTCTTCTCTGTTCTTTATTTGGAGATATTGTATTGACAACTAATGTTACATTTGTGTGTGTGTCAAAAAAACTGGCCAACACTTTCAGTGAGAATTTTTCCAAGATACAAGCTGAGGAGATCTTTGGTTTTATTTTTGAATTTCTGTGTCAACGTTATTTCATTTGGTCTACTGCTTCATAAACACACACATACAAATACACTCACATGCACACAGGTACACATATATGCTATAAACATGTGCACTCACAATCTTACTCATATTTATCGTTGCTTTGTAACTCAGGCAGATTTTGAATTAACTAAGACACCCGATATGGCCTCAGGGCTCAGAAACCCTTCACCCCAGCCTTTTGAGTACCAGAAATATAGGCCTGAGTACCATGCTTCGATGATGTTTTGCATTATACCATATTTTTATATCACATAATTGTATGATAAAATCTTTGGTCATTTTTTTGTCTTCACAAACTCTCTCATGTAATTATGAAAATTCTTTATGTTTTAGTCAGGATTCCTATTGTTGTATCAGAACATAATGACTAAAAGTTACTGGGGTAGTTTTCATTTCACTTTAATGCTGTAGGTCCATTACCAGGGGAAGCTTGGTATGAACCTGAGGCAAGAAACTGGAGGCAGGAACAGGGTCAGAGCTTATAGAGAAGTGCTGCTTGCTGACTTGCTTAGCCTACTTTCTTGTAGCTCCCAAGACTGCTAGTCATGGGCTGGCACCACCCAGAAAAAATCCCATATCAATCATCATCAGTCTACAAAATGCATGAGAAGTTTTCCAGGTAGCCAATCTGTTAGGGACATTTCTTTGGTTGAAGTTTCCACTTCCAAATTTACTCTAGCTTGTACCAGGTTGACATAAAAGTAGCCAGCATACTGAACAATGTGGTATTTTCCAAAATGAAGTAAGCTAATGCTTGTTAAAAATAGTCTGTTGATCAGATGAAATTTCTATGGTGATATCATCAGTGTGACTATGGGACAAGGCCAGTTCAGGCACCCTCTCCTCTGCTGTCCAAAGACCTAGCTGGGGACATCGCTGTGGACACCTGGGATCCCCCCTAGAGCCAAGTCTCCTGCCAAACCTAAAATGGCTCCCTTAATGTAGATATCTTCTTCCCTGCTCCAACATCTGCCCTTCCTCTATCTCTACCCTCCCACTCCCCCAGGCTCTCCCCGTTCTTCCCTTCTCCCTTTTCCTTCCCCCTCTCCCCCTCCCCCAACCCCACCTC
Source organism: Ondatra zibethicus (assembly GCA_004026605.1). Taxonomy (NCBI): domain Eukaryota; kingdom Metazoa; phylum Chordata; class Mammalia; order Rodentia; family Cricetidae; genus Ondatra; species Ondatra zibethicus. Next base: position 13,888 of record PVIU01024289.1, read on the forward strand.
CACCTTTACCCCTACCCCCGTGCTCCCAACTTTTGCCCAGCTATCTTGTTTTCTTCCAATTTCTAGGAGGATCTATATATATTTTTCTTTGGGTTCACCTTGCTATTTAGCTTCTCTAGGCTTGTGTACTATAGGCTTAATGTCCTTTGTTTATGGCTAGAGTCCACTAATGAGTGAGTACATACCATATTCATCCTTTTGGGTCTGGGTTATCTCACTAAGGATAGTGTTTTCTATTTCCATCCACTTGCATGCAAAATTCAAGATGTCTTTTTTTTTTACTGCTGAGTAGTATTCTAATATGTAAATATTCCACACTTTCTTTATCCATTCTTCCTTTGAGGGGCACCTAGGTTGTTTCCAGGTTCTGGCTATTACAAATAATGCTGCTATGAACATAGTTGAACAAATGCTTTTGTAGTATGGTTGGGCATCTCTTGGATATATTCCCAAGAGTGGTTTTGCTGGATACTGAGGTAGGTTGATCCCCAATTTCCTGAGAAACCGCCACACTGATTTCCAAAGTGGCTGGACCAGCTTGCATTCCCACCAGCAATGGATGAGTATTCCCCTTATTCTACATCCTCTCCAGCATAGGCTATCCTTGGTTTTTTTTTATTTTAGCCATTCTAACAGGAGTGAGATGGTATCTCAAAGTTGTTTTGATTTGCATTTCCCTGATGGCTAAGGAAGTTGAACAGGACCTTAAGTATCTTTTGGCCATTTGAACTTCTTCTGTTGAGAATTCTCTGTTCAGATCATTACCCCATTTTTTAATTGGGTTATTTTGAATTTTAATGTCTAGTTTCTTGAGTTCTTTATATATTGAGATAGAGACAGAGACCCACACCCACATCAGAGCAATGGACTGAGCTGCCACGGTCCAGTTAAAGAGAAGAAGTAGGGAGAAGATGAGCAAGGAAGTCAGGGCCACAAAGGGTTGGTCCACCCACTGAGACAGTATGCCTGATCTAATGGGAGCTCACCAAATCCAGCTGGACCGGGACTGATGAGCATGTGATCAAACTGGACTCTCTAAATGTGGCTGCCAATAGGGACGAACTGAGAAGCCATTGATAATGGCACAGGGACCTCTCTCTTCTCCATGTAATGGCTTTTTGGGACCCTAGTTTACGTGGATGCACATCTTCCTAAGCTGGGATGGAAGGGAGAAGGCCTTGGAATTCCCATTAGTATGGAAGGGGAGGGAGGAGGGTTAGTAGGGGAGTGGGAGGGGAATGGAAGAAGGAGAGGAAATATCAATTTTTTAATGGAAAAATAAAAGAAAATAAAAAAATTAATAAAAATAGTCTGTTGAAATGTCTTGAAAAAACATGACAAACTTGTTCGTTCAATTTCAGCTTCTAGATTTTTATAAATTTTAAATGTATATGAGATACTATCTAACTTATCTATAGATCTGGAAACTGGATAATGATTTCCTTTTCTCCAAAATTTATTATCAAAATATAATTTTCCATGGCCAAAATAAAAGAAAGTTAATTTTCAATGAAAATATTCAAATAAACAATTTGAATATAAATAAAAGTTACGCCGATATAATTGATGTTCATCCCTGTAATCAAATTAAAAACTGAACAATCCAAACAAAGATGTAAAATGAAGCAAATTGTTTAAGTTTTTGGTTAGAGATGATGTGATAAAGTACATAAATGGGTAAACTAGGCCTGGGAAATTAAAATATTTATGATTATTTCCTACAGGCTTCTCAGTTGTTTAGGATCATATTAGTAAATATAAATATAAATTAGTTAACATACAAAATGAGATTCTTCTTGGAGAACCCTTGAATAAGAACCTTCTGCAAACCATTGAATAAGGTTTATCATTTTTACTTATTGCAACCTAATGAAACAGACCACAAACATTTTTTTATTCATTATCCAACAAGTGTTCCATGGAGACTCATAAGTTGGAGGTGTATAAATACATATTTGTATTTTCTTCCAACTGTCCTCCTCCCTGGATTCCATTTTCTTCTTGATTTCCCATTTATTCAAATTATCTCAGAGCAAGAAAAGTGCAAGTTGTGGATTTTATTAGGCTCTGGACAATACAGTTTACTCCCTCCTTTCCTATCTCCCTATTATGGAATATTTAGGCCAATATTTATTATGACATTTTTGACATTGTATTTTAGAATTCACCTCTTTAATTTTAAATTCATTATATGGTTTAATATTTGAGGTGTTTATTTCTTATCCTTGAGATTATAACTCTTTACTTCTTTGGTTGAGAATATAAAGATGCTTGTACAAACAATATAACTTTGTGTTGTTTTTCAAAGAACTGAAAGTCGGTAACTCTCTGTCATGTTTAATATAGATCTAAATGGGGACTAGTGGCATTTAAATTATTAACTGTGGACTGGGAAAAGTAGTTTTCTACATGACACATATATTTAATTTTCAGAATTATTAAGTGTATGGCATTTAACTAAACTAAAATTACTTTTATCAAAATGGACATTGATGAACTGGAAAATACTATAAAAAGAAAACTTTAATACGTTTTACTTTATTTTCAAGTATCTTTATTTTCTTTACCAATTATTTTATTATTATAAAATTGGTCAGGTTCTATCTCATATGAAATTATGTTCTGAAACCTTTTCTAATATTTGTGTGTTAAAATAGCATTTGTGTGTGTGCATGTGTATATATTGTTAAGAACTGAACTCCATGTATGCCAGACAGGCAGGCACCCTACCATTTTGGCTAAATCTCCAAGAGATTTAGAAATTCTTGCAAGGCTTAAATTTTAATCGATAAAGAATAAAATTAGAAGAAAAGTACATAAATCAGAAACAATCTTAAACAATAAAGATATGTGTTATCTATGTGATAATCAAGTGAATTGGAGCCATTCACGGCTATGACAGTGCTGTTTCTACACTCATCTCTAATTCCTTTGTTTGCCTTTGCTTTTCAAATTATTTCTGAAACAAGTAGATAGCAACCTAATTTTCTATGTTCATTTGCATAATTGCCATCATAACTTCTTTTATCTTCCATCAGTTTGTAACAAAAAGCTCAGCATGTTTTCATATAATTATTACTTTTTAAATTCATTTTAAAAGAACTATTTAGAAAGTTGGTGGTTTCTGGGCTCATTCTTTTGATTATTAACCTAAGAGCAGGTGTCTTTTAACAGTATGCACAGTTAGAATGAATCAGGCAGTAATTTGGACACTATGTATAAAGAAGAAGATATATAATAGGGACTCACTCTAATTATCTTTAATTTGATATTGGAATATAAATAAGATTAAAATACAGGAATAGTGAATAAAAAAATAACCCCTTTACTGTTTTAATGACTGATACAGCTTTCTTTGAAATTAAAACAAACATTGAATAAAGAAGGAAAGCTGTACACTGTCAAACTTCAGCAAATTCTGGTGTTTTGACTTCAGCGTATCTCAGATAAACTAACAAGCAAGTATCAGTTATAGTTTGATAGTGAGTTGAATATAAAATTGCATAAGTAACAGATTTTTATCTACCAAGTTTTATTTTCTTCATAAGTGTATATATGTGTGTTTGTATGAAGCCTATATTTCCTTTATATGTATCCTTCTATTGTCCCATACATGCACATAGAGGTCAATCTCAAGTGTTGTCTTATATTGCTTTCTACCTTATATTGTTTAGAAAAAGTCTCTCAGGAACCTAGAGCTCACTGTTTTGGTGAGATAATTACAGGCCAGCAAGCCCAAGGATTTTCCTTTCACTGTTCCTTCAGTTTGAGCTGTAACATATTTTGCTACCCAAGTGTTTAAGAGGATTCTGGTAATATCTTTTAGCTAGAAAGACAGAATTGATAGACTGAATATATATTATGTGTATGCATATACATATGTGTTTGTGTATTACAAACAAGTTTATTAGATTTATTTACATGATAGTAGCTAGGTATTTCAACATTTGTTTCACAATAAATGGCCCATTGGTATCATGGTATTGAAATTCTGGAAGATTCCTAGAAAGCCACTGTTCTTCAGTTAATGGTCAAAGTAAAAAAAAAGTTTAGTTTCTATTATAATAGAAAGAATAGAGCAACAGCAGATTGACAGCAACAGAATAAATAAATTCGATATCAAGACTCAAAGGCACTAAGGCAAAAAAGAAAAAAAAGATTTCCTTGTACCTTCCTTTATCAGTGCAGCCACTGGAAGGAGCCATCCATATTTAAGATGGGTCCCTTCAATCTCATAACTCAATCAGGAAATTCCCCCAACTTCACAGAATATTCTACTGTGAGACACACAGTGGGTTAGCTTAAAATGAAAGGTGAGCCTGCTCACATGGGTATTTTTATATAATGATGTCATCAAATTACCAGGAAAAGTGGTGGGATTTCACTGGTTAACATAATAGTAAAAGTTTATCTCCTTGTTAATCCCAGATTAAGTTAGCACCTAAAATCGACATCACAGGATATAAACACAGATCTGAACTTGTCAAGCAAGCACTTTTCCCACTGAGCCATTTGACCAGATTTTAGTTTTTAACCATTTTAATTTTTTTCTTTTATTTTTTTTTAAAGAAAACAAGCTATCTTTTTTTTTTTTCATTTTACATACCAATCCCTGCTGTGGGACAATGGTCCTGTAACAAAGATTGGTTAGTTGTACTTTAATAAAATGCTGTTTGTCCAGTAGCCAGGCAGGAAGTATAGGCGGGACTACCAGAATAGGAGAATTCTGAGAAGAGGAAAGGGTCAGTCTGTAGTTGTAATCCAGATACAGACAAAGCAAGATGAGAATGCTTTGCTGATAAAAGGTACCAAGCCAAGTGGATGACACATTAGAATTATGCATTAATGTAGGATGTAAGAGATAATAAGAAGCCTGAGCTAATAGGCCAACCAGGTTATAATTAATGTAGACTTCTATATGTTTCTTTGGGAATAAATGGCTGGAGGACTGGTCAGGACAGAAACTTCTGTCAACAAATCCCAGTTCCAAATCCCTCCCCTCCACCCATTCCCTCCACATTCCTGACCAGCCATTCCATCTTCCACTCCTCAGAGAGGGTAAAGCACATTGCTTTGGGGAAGCTCCAAAGTCCTCCCTGCCACATCTAGGCTGAGTAAGGTATCGTTACAAAGAGAATGTGTTCCTGGAAGCCATTGCAAGCAGCAGGGACAAATCTTGGTGCCACTGCCAGTGATGCCATAGTCTTCCCCAGCCATACAACTGTCACCCATATTCAGAGGGTCTAGCTTGGTCTTATGCTGGTTCCTTCTCTCTCCGGGTAGAGTAGGTGAACTCCCATTAGCTCAGATAAACTGTTTCAAGGGTGTTCCCATCATGGTCTTGACCTCTGTGCTCATATGATAACACCTTCTGCTCTTCAACTGATCTTTGGGAGCTCAGCCCAGTACTCCACTGTGGGTCTTTGCCCTTATCTCCATCAGTTGCTGGATGAAGGTTCTATGGTGACATTTAAGACAGTCATCAATCTGACTACAGCACAAGACCAGTTCAGGCATCCTCTCCACTATTGCTTAGGGTCCTAGTTGGTGTCTTCCTTGTGGATTCCTGGGTATATCTCTATTGCCAGGTTTTGACAAGAACGTTAAGTCTTTGAAATAAGAAATTGAAGAGGAAACCGGAAAATGGGAAGATCTCCCATGTTCTTGGTTAGGTAGGATCAACAACAACAACAAAAATAGCAAATTATAATCCTACCAAAAAAAAATCTATAGATTCAATGCAATCCCCATCAAAATCCCAACACAATCCTTCACAGACCTTGAAAGAACAATAATCAATTTCACATGGAAAAACAAAAAACCCAGGACCAAAATAATCCTGTATAATAAAGGAACTTCCAGAGGCATCAGCATCACCACCATCTTTGACATTAAGCTTTATTATAAAGCTACACTAATGAAAACAGCTTGGTATTGGCATAAAAACAGACAGGTTGACCAAAGGAATCAAATTGAAGATCAGAATGTTAAGTCATTTTAAAATTTTAACCATGAGATGGTTTAGAAATTCAACTAAAAGGTGATTTATTTTAACTGTACTATAAAATAAAATACCTGAATGTAAAATAACATAACATCAATTAATTATAGGTTTGAGAATATTAATATCAGAGAGGAAGAAAATTGCCCATGTATAAAATGTGTATGCTCAGTAATTCTAAAAATTATTTTTTAAATGTTATTGTATTATTTCCAGCCAAAAAATCAAACTGACTACTATTAGTATTCATTATGTAAAATAACAGCAAAATACAACCTCTAGAATGTATTTTGAATGCTTGTTTTTATTCTTTTTTACTTTCATTGTTATAGTTCAACCTTTTAGCTCATCAGAAGATGAGTATTTCCATAAGCAATTAGAATAGTTATTTTATGACATTACTGTTATTATCTGATTTATGTGTTTTATATAAACCTCAGGAAATAGTGGAATGTTTTTTAGCATACTTCTTTAAAGATAAGAAGGATTATAGATGTAGATAATAGCTCAGTATTTGAAGATTATCATGCCAGCTATATGGAAAAGCCAAGACAAACTTCAAACTCAGGTTGAGTGACCATAGGGGTCCTACTGGTTCCATTCTACTGCACCAGATCTTACCTCTGAGTAATGGCATTGCTTAGGAAATAAATATGCCTAATCCTAGGGTATATTATCACTCCAAGAATCACAGCATGTCAACTGAAAAGCAAGAGCACACTTACACCCAGATCTTGAGAGTAATTTGGAAGTAGCACCACCTTTTAATCCAGAATAAAATAACACCCACTTCCCTGTCCCACTGTTTGTTTAAGGAAGCCAAAGGTGCCACAGTAGTATGTTACAGGTTAATTTCCTTCCATTAATATTGTATGTAAAATCCACACATTCATGTGTTCATAAATCAAGCAAGATGTATTCATGTAACAAATTTAATCAGTTCTCCAATGGATCTATCGCTAACATATTTTTTTCTTCTTCCTTTGCTTCTCCTCCTCCCCCTCTTTCTCCTCCTCCTCTTCTCCTTCTCTGCTTCTTCTTGAACTCTGCTGGGCTATTTTTCTTATTTTCAAACACAGATATTCTACTGGAAGACACACAATGGGTTACCTTAAAATGGCAGGTGAGAATGTTCACATGGGTATTTTTTTCGTAATGATGTCATCAAATTACCAGGAAAAGTAGTGGATTTTCCTTGGTTAGCATAAGTGGTTGTGAATTAAAAGACACTGTTAATAAAAATTACGTTATATCTAGGATGAAGATGATTCCTTGGGATGCTTCCTTCTCCTGTAACTTGTGGTTCAAATAGAGAAATCATTGTAATTGTCCAATCAAGTCAGGAATGAACCAATGCAAGCTACAGACAGTATTAAAAGTTTGTGACATCTAAGCAAGTGTGGAACTTCAATCAGCTGAGGGCCCAGGGAAACAAATGATCGATAGTGGAAGAAGTTCATTGTAACCTTCAAAGTATCGTGTTACTGAATACAGAAACAAACATTTTCACAGTCAAGCACATTTTTGTTTTCCTTTTCTATTTTTTTTTGTTGGACCAAGATCATGATGCAGAAACCCACAGAAACAGCTGATCCGAGCTAATGGGAGTTCACTGACTCTGAACCGACAGCTGGGGAACCTGCATATGACCTAACTTGGCCCTCTGAATGTGGGTGAAAGTTTTTGGCTTGGACAGTGTGTGGAGCCATGAGCAGTGGAACCAGTATTTATGCCTAGCACATTTTTCTATTTTGGATATATTAGTATATCAATTAACCAATATTTTACTTTGCAGTTTTTATTCTCCTGCTAATATCAGATTATTAATTCTAGATATTTGCAGTTCCAAGAGTTAATTTATAATATCAAATGGGAACTATGACTTGGATAAGTGACATCAACTGAAAAAATCTGTAATAATTTTGGTTGTGTACAGTGCAAGGTTGTAGCATAACCTCACTACTATCCTTACAAGTTAAATTTTTATGCAAATGGTGTGTTTGAATGCCTAGCTGGTAAAGGGCAAACCTGATAGACTTAGAAAGTGTGAATAAGCTGAACTACATTTGTTTGACTTTTTTGTCCTGTTAAAAAAACAAAGAAGAAATGGATGAGAGGTTTGAAAGTTGAAATCACAGAGCAATAACTCTTCATTTATTGAAGGATAGGGTCTAGTGTCTGGTTGTAGCTCACAAAATACATTATTTTGTATACATTATTTTGGGGGACAGCAAACAACCCCAGACCTATAACCTAACTGCAGATCTTACTTCAGGGCAGAATCAAATTCAAATGGTTCATTGGCTAGAGTGACATCTTCTACGAACAATGACAGGAAGGTTGGCAGCTTGGAAATGAGAGAAGAGCGATGTTGGTACTGTTGTCAAATATACATAATTATAAGTGCCCACTGTTTTCCAGAAATTCTTAATTGTTTTTTTTTTTTTTTATTTTGTCTCATCTATGTCTTCAAACTCAGAAGGGGTGAAACAAAATAAAAATAAAGGCCTAGAAATAACAACAAATGATTGTATAATTTGCTAGACTTACATAAATTCAAAACTTTAAATTTTATATTCTGCATCTTTTCAATTAGTTCTGTTATCTAATTTATTTCTACTATCATCTCTTTCATAACATGTTGCCACTTCTTTCTTTTTCTTTTCTTTTTTTTTTTTTTTGGTTTTTTGAGACAGGGTTTCTCTGTAGCTTTGGAACTTGTCTTGGATCTAGCTCTTGTAGACCAGGCTAGTCTCAAACTCACAGAGATCCACCTGCTTCTGCCTCCCGAGTGCTGGGATTAAAGGCGTGCACCACCACTGCCCGGCACCACTTCTTTCTTCACAAGTAAAATAACCTAAAAAATAAATGTTTGGCAAAAATCTGAAAATAAATTATTTTCAGTTCTTTAACCATCATTATCAAAGTTGTAGCACAATGATGTAAGAAACCTTTCACTGATGTATATTTGGATTTAAAGAAGTTATTGCAGGGATTGGTTTAAAAATCCAAGTTAATAACTTAGGTACACTGATGAAAATATGTGAGGTCTCTCAGTCAAGATGCAAATACAAGTTTTACTAATGCAAAGAAACTAAACATTCGGAACAATAGGAAAGATGAGATAAATGCAAGGCAAGATAAAGCTATAAAAAGGTTCAGTAAGTTCATTGAAATAAAGAAAGAATATGAACATGACAGAAAATTCAAAATTATTGTTATAAAATTGATAAATGAGGTCAAAGAAGTGATGTGTGAGAAATGAGAATTTCAGCAAAGAGAAATGTATCTAAAAGTATAAAATAGGAGTTGTGGAGCTAAAAATATATCATTTTATATAATGACTAAACAATTTAATAAAGGAGTAGAACAGAAAAGATTAAGCAGAAGAAATATTTGTTAATTGAGGACAGATCTTTAAAATACTCCAGTCACAGAAATATAAAGAAAATAACTATGAAAACATAAAGACACCTTAAAACAGTTATGAAACACCTTGAGAAAGACAAAAGTACACAGAATTCCAAGGAGAAAAAGAGAAGAAACAGACACATAATTTAAAAAGTAAGGACTAAAAATTCTTGCAAGTTTGGAAACAGAGCTATGTGTTCAGATTAAGAAAACTCAAAGGGCACAAGATGAGATTGTCCCAAATACACTTATATCAAGCCACAGTAAAATTGCATCAACAGAAATTAAACACACACAGAATTTGGAAGCCACTAAGAGAAAAGTGACTTGTAAAATGCAGGAGAACCCCCCCTAAGAGTATGCGTAGTTTTGTTTTATTTTTTATGATTAAATTTAGTTTTTTAAAAAATGTTTTCTCATTTTACAAACCTATCCTAGTTCCCACTTCCTCCCCTCCTCCACATCTTTTTCCCACTTCAGCCCCCCATCCAAGTCTGAGAGAGGGTAAGGCTTCCTAAGGCAAGTCAACAAAGTCCAGAGTCAGTGATCTCCCATTAACTCAGGTCAGCTGTTTCTGTGGGTATCCCCATTACGATCATGACTCCTTTGCTCATATTACCACTTCTCCCTCTCTGGGACTGATCTTTAGAAGCTTGGCTTGGTGCTTATCTGTGGATCTCTGCATCTGCTTCCATCGGATGTTGGATGAAAATTATATGATGACAATTAAAGAAGCCATCAATAATGCTATCTTGAAATGGAGTGAGCTATACTATTTAAAACATGAATGAATAAGCTACAAGTCTATCTGTTACCTTCAATAAAAATGATTTTAGAGACAAGTCAGAGATAGCTATTTTTCTCAGACAAAACTGGAGAGAGTTAAACTCTGGTCTTTCTCTACAAACAGTTGCTGATAAATTCTCATTAAGTTGAAATGAAAGGAGAAACTTGAATTGTAACACAAGAGAGTAAGAAAGTTTAATACTGTTGATAAAGATATATATACATATATATTGACAAAAGAGAATACTATATTACTATGATAGTGTAATAATACCTATGGCTAAGCTGTGTGAAGAGAAACACAATATATGCAAGTGTAATTTGTAGCATAGGTGGCATGTATTCTTAGAGATACTGAGAAATGTATATAGTTACTATGCAAACAAAATTAAGTATTATATCAATTCAAATCCATATATAAAATATAATAAATAGATTAGGTGTTCACCATGATAATCATAAAAAACTAACTGAGCTTAAGGACATAGCTTAAACTATTAATGCAAACCCAACCCATCATAAACTTCAAAAGGAAATAGTAAAAAGAAATTAAAGACAAGAAATGAACAATTGCAGTAGTGTTTTTTCTCAAATTAACAATTGTTTTTAATGGAAATAGACTTAACTCTTCAATATAAAGCTATATGGTGTTGAAATAAATTAAAAACTCCAATCCAACTTAATGCTATATACAAACAAAACAAACAAGACATCTCATTTTAGACTCTAGGACACACACTGGCTTAAACTAAAAAAAAAAAAAAAAAGAATACATTCTGTCTAAAGATAAATGAAAAAGGAAAGTGAGAGTGACTGGTTTTATCAGCCATGAAAAGACTAAAGCACACTTGTCTCTATATCTAAAGGTCATTATATAATGATAAAGGTGTGTATTCAAACAGATGAAGTAGAATTATAGTATATGCATTTAATTTCAGATTACCTAAGAATATAAAACAATTATTTAACCAAAGAAGAAACTGAGAATCTCACATTTATATCAGAAGAGTTCGATATTCTACCTTCTTTGACAATCTGAACAGACAGTTGATCAAGCAATGGCAATCTGAGCCATACTGTTGAGAAAGTGGACCTAATAGAAATATACAGAAGTTTACACTGACTGAAAAAAACATGACAACGTTTTCTGAACTGCACATTGGATTTTCTTCAGGATAGGTCATATAGTAGGTCAAGAAATAAATCCTAATGTACTTAGATAAATATCACACCACTACCCTCAATGCCACTACTAAATAGACTCCCACTATCTAAAAAAATAAAAGATAAATGTCAGATAATGGTTTTATCTTCTATGACTGCTGTGCAATGAGGTCCCACAGAATTTCCATCCCCGAAATTTTAGGCTATTGCAAATGTTCTTGATTACTCCCCAGGATATGGTGGTAAGGCTCTGTTTTAGAAAAACAGAAAGAAAAAAACCATATGATCATTTCATTAGATGCTGAAAAAGCATTTGACAAAATTCAACACCCCTTTATGATAACGGTCTTGGAGAGATTAGGGATACAAGGATCATATCTAAGTATAATAAAAGCAATATATAGCAAGCCGACAGCAAACATCAAATTAAATGGAGAGAAGCTCAAAGCCATTCCACTAAAATCAGGAACAAGACAAGGCTGTCCACTGTCACCATACCTCTTTAATATAGTGCTTGAAATCTTAGCAATAGCTATAAGACAG
>PVIU01024290.1:0-25691 GCA_004026605.1 Ondatra zibethicus
GCAATGAGAACAGGAGTATTCTGGGAAGAAGGAAGCTCTTTCCCCACTCCTGCCCAGACCACCGAAGAAGCAGGATGTGACCTACCCCACTGAAAAAGATACTGAGCCATGTGGCTAACATAGATAAGAATAATGGGCTATATAAGTTACAAGAGCTAATAAGAAGCCTGAGCTAATGGGCCAATCAGTTTATAATTAATGCAGACTCTCTGTGTGATTGTCTCTGGGACTAAATGGCTGGGGGACCAGGCAGGACATAAACCCCAACAAGCCCAGCCCTCTTACTACACATGTGTAAACATACCTCTTGGGTTCATTTTGGGGGGCTGTTTAGAAGATGGTGTGAAGGATAATCAGTTCTGGTCTCCCTCAACAACATTTGAGTGGGAAAAAACACTATGTGGATAGTCTTTTGGGGATGTCCTGTTCTGGAATGTTCTGTATATAACACTACCATAATGGAGTATCTGATTGCTGAGCTTTGCCATAATGCTAGACAAAGAGACATGGAATAAGCCAACAAATTGGCTGTCATAGTTAGTGTTTTATTGCTGTGAAGAGACACACACCATGACCATGGCATGTTTTGCAAGAGAAAGCATTTAACTGGGGATTGGTTACAGTTTCAGAGGTTTAGTCCATTATCATCATGATAGGGAGCATGGTGGCACATAGGCAGACATGGTGCTGAAGAAGTAGCTGAGAGTTTTACATCTTGATCCACTGGCAGCAGGAAGAGAAAGCCACTGATCCTGGCTGGTCTTTGAAACCTTAAAGCTCACCCCATTGACAAACTTCCTCCAAGGCCACATCTCCTAATCCTTCTCAAATAGTAGCATTTCCTGATAACTAAGTATTTGAGTATATGAGCCTAGGGAGGCCATTAGTCAAACCACCACCATGTTACACTCCCTGAACACCATAGACTTACGGCCACATTATAATACAAAATGCAATTAGTTCAACTTCAAAAGTCCCCATAGTCTATCACATTCTCAGCACTGTTTAAAAGTTCAAAGTTCAAAATCTCACTGAAACTTATGATAATCTCTTAACTGTAACCCTCTGTAAAATCAAAATCAAAAAGCAGATCACATACTTCCAACATAAAATGGCAGAGTATATACATCACCATTCCAAAAGAAGGAAAGGGATCATAGTGAGCAAATACTAGAGCAAAACAAGAATGAAAACCAGCAGGGCAAGCTCCGCATTCTGCACCCCTGTGTCTCACCTCAAAGAGCTCTTCAGATCTCCAAGTTCTTTCAGCTTTGTTGACTGCCACACACTTCTCTCACTTGGTCTAGTTCCACTCCCATTCTGAAGCTCTTCATGTGGGTATCCCATGGCTCTGGAATCTCCAATATCATTGGGGTCTCCAAGGCAATCCAGGATTCATATTCACAGCTTTATGCAATGTCTCTCTGGGACTCCATCTAGGGAACCCCTGCCACAGCCTGGCCTTAGAGGCTTTCCTTAGCTGTAGAGAGAGATTCTCCACTTCTGAAATTCCTGGGCTGGGCCCTCACAGTTCAAATCACCCTAGGCACTGTTTTCTCCTACTAATATGGCCCATTAAGTCTCCATTAAAGCATCCAACTGTTTTTCTTGTCCAAAGGCCCAAAGTCTTCCATATTCCCCCCAACAAACAGCATGGCCAGACCTGTCACAGCTATACCCCACCCCCTGGTACCAACTTCTGTCTTAGTCAGTGTTCTATTACTCTGAAGAGACACCATGACCAAGGCAACTCTTATAAAAGAAAGCATTTAATTGGGGCTGGCTTATAGTGTGAGATGTTTAGTCCCTTATCATCATGGTGGGGAACAGGACAGAATGCAGGCAGACATGATGCTAAAGAAGTAACTGAGAGTTCTACATCTGGAACCACAGGCAGAAGTAAGAGAGAGAGAGACACTGGGTTTGAGATGGACTTTTCAAAATCACACTTCCTCCAACACACTCCTGTTCCAACAAGGCCACATGCACCTCCTAATCCTTCTCAAGTAGTGCCATTTCTTGATGACTAAGAATTCAAATATATGAACCTGTGGGAACCATTCTTATTCAAACCACCACACTGGTCACACTTAAGCTTGGTCTGAACCTCTGGGCACACCTATGTATACAATGCAGGGCACAGAAGCCACTTGGATCCAAGACCATGACCATGACCAAGACCAAGACTATGTGCAGGAGACCACTCTGTGGGGTTTTAGTTCAAAGGAGGAACTGTGTGGGGTGAATAGAGACAAAGCAAGGATGTCCAAAGCCTGGTGGGCTCCAAGAAGCCTCTATCCGACCTATAAATGGGCCTGTGAGGTAATGGGGACTAGAAGAGGAAGATATCAGATTCAAGCAAGCCTGAGCCACAACAGGAAATTCCGGTGTGTTCTCTCTGCAGAAATAGCAGGATTTATGAGGTCTGTCTTTCTCTTTCTCCAAATCCTCACCCCCAGGAGACAGCTAGCATCTGCTTTTCACTTCAGGTGAAATTTTCATAGGTAGAGAGTTCAGGAGACTCAGCATCTGGCTGAGAAGTTGATACCATCTAGATGAGTCAAAAAGAACACACAAGAATAAGGTTAACAGAGCCTTGGAGAACCTGACTCTCTTCAGTTTGTGCTGGTGAAAGGCAAGGCCAGGGCAAGGCTGGTTCATCTTGCAATATATGGGAAGTCTCCGAGTGCTAAGGGCATTGCACTGAACTCTCTGTAAAGGCATACTAGACAGTTCAGTGCAGCAAATGGAAGTTTCCTAATGATAAAGGCCATGGGCCAGTCTTTCCTTAGGGGAGTACTGGACAGTTAAGTGTAGCAAATGTAGGAGTTTAAAAATGACAGTAAAGTACCTTGCATTTCAGAGGCTACCACTGAGTGATCCCAGTCTCTTCCCTGAACTAGAAGAAAAAGGGTTGGGAAAAATTAGGTTTCAATTAGATTTTAGTCTTTCTGGGTCCAAGGGCTCTAACAACATTTTTGTCTTCTGGAGAATATATAGCAAATACACTAGAGAGAAGATGAAACCAGAACTGATGATGGTGGGGGAGAGGGAGTGTCAGGAATCAAGACACTGTCCAGAGATGTTAGAAAATGGTTAAAATGGTCTGAGAGGTTCCTGACCCAAAGGGGATGGCCTTGGTTTCAGAAGTAGGACTCCTAACCTACTTAGCCCTGAGTTTTCTGAAGACAGGTGATGAATTCTGCCAAGAGCATAGCTGAGGAAATACACTGTTTCTACTTACTGTAGGCTAGGGTGGGGATGCTATGTAGACCTGCGTGTGGTGGCTTGTAGTCACTTTAAATGCTGGAGCAAAGACCAGTCAACATTCATGGCTTTAAGTCTGAACAGTTTTGACCCAAAGAACAAGGCTGGAGAGCAACATGACTCTGAAATGTAGTAAATTACACAGATTTGTTCTCAAGGACAACAGCAAAATCTGTAAGCATTTAACAGTGGGCCTGAAGTCAGGAAGAGGCATGATGAATTAACTTGCTTATCTGAACAGGTGTTTACTAAGTCCATTCTATCTTCTACTTCTTCATCCTCTGCCTTGACAGGGTCTTGCTACATAGCTCAGTTGTCCTAAATCTGGCAATTCTCCTGTTTCAACCACCTAAGGGCACACCATCAACTTTCTTCTCCTGAAGTCTTATCTGCTCTATCCTTCAGTGTAGTAACAGCCACTCTGTCTCTCAGTGCAGTGACAGCGCTCTATCCCTCAGTGCAGTGACAGCTGCTCTATCCCTCAGTGCAGCGACAGCTTCTATCCCTCAGTGCAGTGACAGCTGCTCTATCCCTCAGTGCAGTGACAGCCGCTCTATCCCTCAGTGCAGTGACAGCCGCTCTACCCCTCAGTGCAGTGACAGCTGCTCTGTCCCTCAATGCAGTGAACACCCGCTCTATCCCTCAGTGCAGTGACAGCTTCTATCCCTCAGTGCAGTGACAGCTGCTCTGTCCCTCAGCTGCTCTATCCCTCAGTGCAGTGACAGCTGCTCTATCCCTCAGTGCAGTGACATCTGTTCGTCCTAGCATCTGAAAAACACTTGGAATTTCACAATGATGAAGTAAGCAGATGGTGTTTTTCCTCCTCCCACAAGTAAGGTCAGCTCTAACATCCTCTATCAAATGATAGATAAAATGATGAATCCTCAGGGTGCTGCCACAAATACATCTGAATCCTCATAGTGCCCAACCCAATTATGGGTGAATAAAATGTTTTGGGTTTTTTTTTTTTCGAGACAGGGCTTCTATGTGTAACATCTTTTGCTTTTCTGGAACTAGCTCTGTAGACTGGGCTGGCCTTGAACTCAGAGATCTGCCTTTAGAGTTGAAATAATTTTTATTGAATGTTTCACAGGAGGGTTGGTGAAATTGGGGGTAGATTCAAAAACAAAAGTGTTAGAGTACTCAGTGTTTTTAGAAAAATGAGAACAGAGAAGTCAGTCAGACTCAGAGCAAGAATAATTGTAGAGGTATATTTAAGAAAAAATCATTAAAACTGACAAATACTTTTAGCAAAGGGGCAAGATACAAATTTGATATACAAAGTCAGAAGCTTTCCTACATACCAAAGACAAACACATTGAGAAAGAAGTTAGGAGAAAAATGTCATTCATAATTGCTACTAAATAAAATGGAAAAAATAACAAATAGATAAAAAAAAAACGAAACCAAACCTTGGAATAAAGGTAACCAAGGGAGTGAAAGACACCTAAGATGAAAATTTAACATCGACTAAGAAAATTGAAGACACTAGATGATGGAAAGACTGTGTATATTCATGGACTGGAAGAATTAATGTCATGAAAATGACCCTCTTTCCAAAAGCAATATGCTCAATGCAATCTCCATCAAACTCTAACACCATTCTTCACCGAAAAAAAAATCTTAAAGTTCACATGGAAGCACGGAAACAGTCAAAGCCATCCCAAACAGAAGGAATAACGCTGCAGCTATCACGATACCTGATTTTAAGTAATAGTGGCAGAAACAGCACGGAACTGGCGCAAGACAGCCACACCGTTCAATGGAATAGGATAGGGAAACCAGATGTGAAGTCACGTAGCTACAGGAACTTGTTTTTTAAACATACATGGGAGAAAAGAGACTCTCTTCAGCAAATAGTGATGGCGAACTGGATGCCCACATGCAGAAGGATGAAACTAGTTTCTTATCTCTCATCCTGCACAAAAACCAACCCTCGATGAATCAAGGGCCTTAAGATAAGTCCTGAAACTTTGAAACTTCTAGGGAAAAAATGGAGAGTCAATTCACAATAGACATAGGTAAAGACTGAATATTACTCCAGTTGCTCAGCAATCAACAAATGTGACCCAGGAGATTTAAAAGCTTTGGTATAGGAGAGAAAACAGTTAAATGAGTGAAAGGAACTTATTGAATGGGAGAGTTTTATTGCAATCTCTACATGTGATAGAGGACCGATAATTTAGAATATGCAAAGAAATGAAAAAATTCCCATCAACACAAAACAAAAAAACCATACAACCCATTTGATGAATGAAATGAACAGAGACACCCCCCCATACAAAGACCCTATAAACATACCAACACATTCAACTTCACTCACCATCAGAGAAATAAAAATAAAAATAGATTGATGGTGTAGGAGGGTCCTTCTGTATTTGGGTTGCTTTTATTGGTTAATAAAGAAACTGCCTTGGCCTTCTGATAGGGCAGGACTTAGATAGACAGGATAAAGAGAACAGAATGCTGGGAAGGGGACAGACTTGGAGAGAGCCGCGGCCATGAAGCCTGCCAGGTCACACACGCTGAATCTTTCCCAGTAAGCCACAACTCGTGGTGACACACAGATTATTAGAAATAGGTTAAACAAATATGTGAGAGTTAGCCAATAAGAGGCTAGAGCTAATGGGCCAGGCAGTATTTCAATGAATACAGTTTCCGTGTAATTATTTCGGGTAAGCACCAGGAGCCAGGTGGCACAAGGGGCCCTGCGCTGGGAAGGAGGCGCAGGGAACGCAGCCCGAACCCCTCATTGCAACAGATTGAGATTCCACCTTACCTAGGCAGTCATTAAGAAAACACATGACAAATGCTGCCAAGGATATGCACAAAGGGAAGCCTTATACACTGTTGGAGGGAGTGTAAACTAATCTAGTCACTATGAAAGACAGTATTGAGATGTCTTCAAAAACCACATAGGGGATGGAGTGAATACTCAGTGTTAAGAGCACTGATTGCTCTTGCAGAGGACCTGGGTTTGATTCTCAGCTCTTATATGGCAGTTTAAAACTGTCTGTAACTCCAGTCCCAAGGATGTGAAGCCCTCTTCTGGTCATGTGGGCACTGCATGCATGAAATATAAAGAAATGCAGCAGACAAAACATGCATAGACATAATTTTTTTAAAAAAAATTACTACAACAACAACAACAACTACTACACAGAACTACAGTAGATCCACCATGTGTAGCCCAGCCATCCCACCACTGGTATTCACCCAAAGGACATCAAGTCAACCCATCACAGAGATATTTTTTGTTTGTTGCTGTACTAATTACAGTAGCTAAATTATGGAGCCAACCTGTGTGTCCACAAGAGAGGCATGGTTAAAGAAAATACAGTATATTCATTTGCTATTTTTTTATCCATATAGAAGAAGGTCATGTTATCTGTAGGAAAATAAATGCAACTGGAGATAAAATAAGTGAATTACATGTCTTAGTTAGGGTTTCTATTGCCATGAAGAGACACCATAACCACAGTGATTCTTATTTTAAAAAAAAAGCATTTAATTGGGGTGGCTTACATTTTCAGTGGGTTAGTCCGTTATCATCATGGTACAACATGGTGGCGTGCAGATAGACATGTGCTGGAAATGGAGCTGAGATTCCTACATCTTGAGCTGCAGGCAGCAGGAAGTGGTGTGTCTCACTGGGCATGGCTTGAGCATATGAGACCTCAAAACCTGCCTCCACGGTGACACACTCCTCCAATGAGGCCACACCTAATCCAACAAGGTCACACCTCCTTGCCACTCCCTTTGGGGCAATTTTTTCCAAAGCACCATATTAAGGCAGACTCAGAAAAAAAAATCATATGTTTTCTCTCATTTTTGGTTACTAGATTTTATACATTAATAGGTACACAAAACCGTGTATGTATATATGACATGGAAGTAAAAGTAAAACTGTCTCAGGGAACCAAGGGAACTATGGGGGGGAGAGAACAGGGAAGGCAGTGGTTACTGGGAGGAAAACTCTCAGCATATGATATATACTTGCAGGGAAACATTTAAAACTGCAAGTGCTTGTGGTTTGCAGTACTAGAACTTGACAAGAGGTTAAATTAGCTTCTCTGAGTCAGGTTCTTCAGCTCTCAAGTGTCAATGACAAGACATTTCCACTGCTTGTTACAAGGATGTAGGGGAACATGTTTGTCAATGCCTTATTAACTGTGGGATTTCTATGAAAGTTAGTTACTGTAGTCATTATTATTTAATGGTAAATTCTACCATTAAGAGACCCATTGAACACTATAATAAACCAGCATATTATAGTTAATGACACATTTCCTTGACATTAAACTGTTGGCTAATATTCAATTGTCTTAGAGAGAGAGAGAGAGATACAAATAGGATATATTTTTCATATATATATATAAAATAGTCCTATGGACTTATAGTTAAGAATAATCAACAACAGAAAAATAACAAAACAGAAAAACCACCAAAATCAGATATTAAATCAATTATTAACTGTTTAGGCCTTGGTCACACAGGTGTGAGTCAAACATCTCTGTTGACCATAAAATGTATCAGATCTCTACACACTGAGCAGATTCAAGTTCCTCAACCACAGGAATCTAGGACTTCCAGACAAAATATTTTGGAACAGTTTCTTACTTTACGAGTCTTTGGAAAAAGATGATTGTTCTCACCTTGTTAGGTATATGTACAGGGCTGTAGATTGTATTTGAGTTTTCTTTCTTCTGAGGAACTGGGGTCTTTCCTTGTAACAGGCGAGAAGAAGACCAGCATTAGTCATATTAGTCATCGAATGAGAGCTTTGCAGCGTAGCTCACAGCTCTTGAGACCAGAGGACATCCCATCATGTTCTAGTCTCAGAAGCTGGGAGCTGCCTTGGTGCTGGGGACAGTGCCTCTGATTCTCTCATTCCCATGTTGATGGCCCAAGAATTAGTTCTTCCATTTCAAAGGATCTCAAAGTTTGGTAATCACAGTTGAGCTGAGGGTCTGTATAGTCCATGTCCTATCCCCAGACAGACCCCCAGTTTTAAGGACTAGTCTATGACATCAGATAGTCCTAGATGTAGAAGGAGGATGAAGGTGTGTTAGTCAGAACTGCTCACATGCACATTAGGGCACACTTGTAGGAATGTAGTGTCCTCTTCAACCTCAGGCATAACCACCACGCCATCTGGAGTAACTACTTTTACCCTGCTTGTCCCTCAGAGGTCACATCTTGTCCAGTGTCCTCCTGAGTGGAGAACACACACCTCATTTACTCCATTGACAGAATTTTGCTATATAGTCTGGTTCACCTAGCACTGGCAATTCTACTTCAGCCATCCGAAGGAATGCTACCATACTGGCACAGTATCCATCCATTGAAGCTCAGTTCAATTTTTTTCTCATGTAGCATTCTCTGTCTATCCCTCAGTGCAGTGACAGCCGCTCTATCCCTCAGTGCAGTGACATCTGCTCTATCCCTCAGTGCAGTGACACCCGCTCTATCCCTCAGTGCAGTGACATCTGCTCTATTCCTCAGTACAGTGACACCTGTTATATCCCTCAGTGCACTAATATCTGTTCCTCCTAGCATGTGAATATACCTTAGAATTTTATAATTTATTAAGTAAACATGTGTGCTTTTTCTTCTCTCACTGACAGATTTAACTCTAACCTCTCTATCAAATGACAGATAAAATACTGAGTTCTTAGTTTCAGGGTACTCTCACAAACACATCTTAATTCTCATACACCCAACAAAGTTGTAAATAAAAGGCATTCAATAAACATTACTGGCTGAATCATTAATTACAGATAAGCAGCATGTTTGAAAATGTTTATAAATTAAGTAATTCTTATTGAATGTTTTACAGGAGGGTGGGTGAAATTTGGAGGTGGATTCAAAAGCAAAAGTCTTAGCGTACTCAGTGTTTTCAGGAAAATGAGAATGGAATAGTCAGCCAGACTCAGAGCAAGAATAATTACTAAGGTGTATTTTAGAAAATCTTTAAAGAGAGGATGATTAAAGAAAATGTGGTATATTTGTATGCTATGGATGTTTTTATCCATAGAGAAGAATGATGTCATGTTATCTGTGGGAGAATGGATGCAGCCGGAGATAAAATATGAGAGTTAAGACAATGTCAGAAAAGACAAACATCATATTTTTTTCCTCAATTTTGGTTACTAGATTTTATACATTAGTAAGTACACAAAACCATGTATGTATATATGACATGGAAGTAAAAGTAAAACTGTCTCAGGGAACCAAGGGAACTATTGGGCGGGGAGGGGTGAGAACAGGGAAGGCAGTGGTTACTGGAAAAAAACTCTCAGCATATGATATATACTTGCATGGAAACATCTAAAGATGCAAGTGCTTGTGGTTTGCAGTACTGGAACTTTCAATTTCGATTTGACAAGAGGCTAAATTAGCTTCTCTGAGTGAGCTTCTTCAGCTCTCAAATATGAATGACAAGACAATTCCAGAGCTTGTTACAAGGATGTAGGGGAACATGTTTGTTAATGCCTTATTAACTGTGAGACTTTAAGCAAAAGTTAGTTGTTATAGCCATCATAATTTAGTGGTAAGTTCTACCATTAAGCAACCCACTTAATCCCCTATAGACTTAACCTATGTTAAGAATAATCAATATCAGATATTAAATCAGTTATTAAATGTTCAAAGGTTTTTATCACACAGGTGTGAGTCAGACATCTCTGTTGACCATAAAATGTATTGGAACCACACTTTCTGAGCAGATTTGAGTTCCTCAGCCACAGGAATCTAGAACTTCCAGATAAAATGGTTGGGAACAGTTTCTTATTTTATGGATTTGAGAAAAAGAAAATGGTTAGGTTTCTGTACCAAGCAGTAGATTGTGTTTGAGTTTTCTCTCTTCTGAGGAACTGGGGTCTTTCCCTATAACAGATGAGTGGAGGATTAGCATTAGCCATCAAATGAGAGCTTTCCTGTTTAATCCACTGTTGTGGAATATTAGTTTAAATGTGTTACATTTGTTTATGCCATGGAACGTTTGTTTAATGATGCAAAGGTGTGTTACATCCTTTTATGTTGCATTTGTTTAACTATGTAAAGCTGTGTTACTTTGCCTGCCTAAAATACCTGATTGGTCTATTAAAGAGCTGAACGGCCCAATAGATAGTCAGGAGTGAGGGATAGGTGGGGCTAACATGCAGAGAAGACAAACAGGAGGAGAAATCTAGGCTTCAGATAAGAGAGAGGAAGGATCATGAAAAGGAAAGAGAGGAGAACACTAGGGGCCAGCCACCCAGCCACACAATCAGCCATGGAGTAATAAGGAAAGAAAGTTATATAGACTAAAGAAAGGCAAAATACAGTTAAAGAGAGATGAAATAATTTAAGTTAGAAAAGCTTACTAGAAACAAGCCAAGCTAAGACCAGTCATTCATAAGTAAGAATAGGTCTCTGTGTATTTATTTGGGACATGGGGGACAGGCTCCCAAGAGGAAAAAAAACCAACCGTTCTTGAGGCCAAAGAACATCCCACTGTGTTCTGGTCTCAAAAATTGGGAGCTGCCTTATGCCTGGGGACAGTGCCTCTGTTTCTCTCATCTCTATGCTGATGGCCCAACAATGTGTTCCACCATTTCAAAGGATCTCAAGGTTTGGTAATCATGACTGAGGCTCTGTATGGTCCTTGTTCTATCCTCAGATAGACCCCAGTTTTAAGGACTAGTCTATGACATCAGATAGTCTGAGATGTAGAAGGAGGATGAAGGTGTGTTAGTCAGAACTGCTCACCTGCACATTAAGGCACACTTGTAGGTATGCTGTGTCCTCTTAAACCTCAGACGTAACCACTGTGTCATCCCGAGTGACTAATTCATACTCTTCTTGCCCATCGGAGGTCAATTCATTCGCAGTGTCCTCCTGAGTGACCAAGTCATACCCCTGGTTTCTTCCATTGACAGTGTTGTGCATTCTGGTCGTTTCCTCACCCTCTTCTGTTGTTGCGCTGTTGTCAGCGCTGGAGTCTAAGGTAGGCTTAGGTGGATGCCTGGTAGTCTTAGTGGGCATGTCTAGTTTCTCATACCATTGGAGCATCTCAGTAGATCTCATGTGGCCAGCTGGGGTTTCTAGAACACATTGTGCATGCAGAGTTAATAAAAAGTATGCCAACTCCCAAATCTTTCT
Organism: Ondatra zibethicus; assembly: GCA_004026605.1. Lineage (NCBI taxonomy): Eukaryota > Metazoa > Chordata > Mammalia > Rodentia > Cricetidae > Ondatra > Ondatra zibethicus. Next base: position 11,413 of record PVIU01024290.1, read on the forward strand.
TGACCCACCTTGTTCTGACCTCCACCCTAGATAAGACCTCAAGGCTGGAGGTGTTGTTTTCATCTGTCTCCAATTAGAGAGCTCAATTATGGTCCCCCTTCCTCCTTTTCAATGACCAAATAATTTATATCCAATAGGTAAATGTTCATTAGATATAACGTGTGATGGTCTTTTCAGCAACTTTAGTGAACATAACTGAACCATTGGATAAACCATGCTGAGGATCCAGACAGGTACTCAGGGGAAACACAAAGGTAAAGAATGCCTGGCCCTGGAGTTCACTGTCTAGCTGGAGGATAGGAGTCATATACATGAACAGATCATTAATGTAAGGTGTTCTCTGATAGGTATCACATGAGAGGTGTAAGGAAAGTGCTGAGGTGGGAGAACTTGGCTTCTGCCTGGAACAAGGAAGACCTTGACAGTGGCAGAATTGAGGTGGACTTTAAAGGAAAGGCTAGCCTTGATGAGTGACAGGATGTATTTTGTGTGGGAGCAGCATGATTAAGGCAGTGTGAAACATGGAGCACCCTCCCTTGAGGAAAGGATGCAGTTATAACACTTAACAAGTGCAATGGCCCAGGCATAGTACAATCAGAGCACGTGCCTGTTACAAGTACCTAACATGGCACACTAAGTGGGTAGCAACCTTGGCTTGGGGGACATCCAATAGCTCAATTGATCCAAATGTAGGAAAAAAATCTCTACCATTTGCTACGTATCTACAATGTGTCAGGCAATGCTCCAAATGTCTTTAGTTTGCCTAAAACACCATGAAACACAGAAATGAGAAAGCTGGATCACATAAAAGTCAAGCACAGCACCACCTACATGATAGAGCCAAGATTCGAAAGCAAGTGGCTTGGTCCCTGGTGTTCTTGACACTACCCAGTGCTTTCCCTGGCTTTGTATGGGGGAAAAAATAAAGCACGAGTTGTTCTAATGGTCAACAATAATAAATATCACTGATTAGCCACTGTGGACATCACTCCACTTTGGTTTTCACAGCAGATGAAGCAAGCCCATTTTTCCAGATAAGGGAAATGGAAGTTGTTGGAGCTTGAACTATCCAACATGCTATCATTGGTAAGGAAAAGAAGTAGAATCCAAGATTGCCCTGTGTGACCTGTGTCCATGCATCTGACAACTAGGCTATGTTGACCTTGGACCACAGCAGAGCCATGAGGAGTCACTGATAGTTTTGTCCATTCCCAGTTTTTTGGAGGGGTCTTTACATTTCTCTCTCAGGAAGTCTACACTGCACAATGATTTCAGCCCCAGGCCCTCCTCTGACCCTTAGTAGATCTCCTCCATGAGATGTGACAAAGAGTTTTTAGAAGCATGAAACATGGTTCAGTTGAGGCGACCAAGTACAGGACTCCTTGGTGTTCCAGAGTTCTGAAGTTTAAGGTGGTAGTTTGGGGCACCATGGAATGGGCATGAGGACACCTAAGCTCTCCACCCTAATATCCGCTATATGGGTTTTACTTTTACTTGCTTTGTGCTAGGGGAGCATTGAATAAGAGTTTGTTTCAAGAAAGCATTCCTTAGCATAGACAAATTGGAAAGCCCAATGCTTCCCAATGCTGTGACCCTTTAACATAGTTCTGCAAGTCATGGTGCCTCCCCAACCATAATATTACTTCACTGCTACTTCATAACTGTAATTTCACTACAATTGTAAATTTTAATTTAAATATCTGATACATGACCCCTATAGGATTGTGACTTACAGGTTACGAACTACTGCTTTTGAATAAGAGGCGTCTGTGCACCTAATTTTCATTAGCTTCTGGTTTTGCTCCTGTCACAGTTTCATTTGGCCTATGTTTCCATGTTCTTGGAATGGAAAATAACACCATCTTTACAGTATGTCACATTAAGTGGTACAGTCAACACCCGAGGAACCCAGGAGGCTCCAGGAGACGGAAGACACCTCTTAGTTCCAGTAATCGTCTCTATAGGGTCTATCTTCCAGGAGCTTCTGTTCCAAAATCGCCTCCTTTCAGCATACTGCTTTTTCAGACTTTAGCAGGCATATAGGTCGCCTAAATGCAGATCATATTCCGTATTCTGGGGAAGCAATCAAAACTCTGCATTTCTAACAAACTCCTAAATAATCCATGCTGCTGGTTGGCTGACTACACTCTGGAGAGCTAGGCTTTGGGACTTCTTTCTGGAGCAAGACCCCATATCCAGATTTACCAATGACATTACCTGGTATTTCAGCGGGGGCTTCGTCTTGGCTGTACCTGATGCCCAAAGATGAACCTGAGAAACCAAGTAGAAGGTTACCAAGACGACTGTGAGTAGGGAGATGTCTTTGGTTCTGTGAGATTCAAAGGAGAGGGAGAGAGGCTCCTGAAGACACAGTCAGGGAGGAGACTATGGAGAAGGAGCGCACCCTCAGGTAAGCACAGGACCAAGAAAAGTAGTAACCAGCACCTAGGGTCATTGTCATCTGAGAAGAATGCTGTGGGACTTCCTGGCATCTCTCTGGAAGAGAGAGCTGTGACTTCTCTAGAAGCCCTGTGTGTTTTAGCCTGCCTGCTTTTGGGGAGAAATTCTCCATTATCGGTCTAATATTAAGATTCTAGAGGGAGCTGCCAATCGTGAACAAACACTTCTCTTCTTGCCCGCATCAACCACATGACTTCAACCTGGGCAGAGATATTTCTGACATTTTTCAAATTGCAGTTGGAGGGAAGCATCCTCCGGCCCCAGCCTAGTGTGAGAGTTATTAGTATGTGTGTATCTGAAGCTACAGGTTGTACAGGGAGGTGCACCCCTCCCCTTGACTTTCACCTGTACTGCAATGGGAGAGTCAACCTGGCTCAAAGACAACAACACAGATAAGATACGGAAAGATCTGGTGGTTTCTGAGCCTCTGCTGGCATTTCCCCATGAAGGCCACTGAGCCATGAGATAATAAATCATGTCCCTGTCTTTCCTCCACACTCTATAAAAAATATAAGCTAGGGTTGAAGAGATTGCTCAGTGGTTAAAAGCATTGGCTGCTCTTTCAGAGGACCTGGGTTTGGTTCCCAGCGCCTATATGCTGTTTTTCAACCATCTGTAACTGTAGTTCCAAGGAATCTGATGCCCTTTTCCGGCTTTCGAAGGTACCATGAACATACATGGTGTACAGACACACATGCAGGCAAAACATACATACACATAAAATAATAAAAATTATAAAACCTAAGCTAATTTCAGATGGGCTACAATTATTTTTAACTAAAGATGGTCAACTAATACTCAGCCTTCCCATCACTCTGAGAAGAAACTAAGTCTGGAGAGAGAAGTAGCAAGGGTTTATAGGAGAATTTAGAAGCCTGCACAAGTTTCAAGCAAATAGGCTCAAAAGTGTGGGTAAAATTGATCTAGAAATTTTACACTGTTTCTTTTGCTTCAAAATGTAGCAAATACCAAGCATCCCCATGAAGAAAGGGATAAGCACCAGGAGCCAGATCCAAAGCTTCTTGTTTCTCTTAGGATCTTGAAGAGAAAAAAAGGAGGATATTAATGCAAATATTGGCAGAGAATTGTGATAGAACACAATGACTACTCTAACTGACTCTTAAAAACCCATGACAGCCTACTTTCTTTCATTCATTCTGAAGTCATTGGAGGGGGGCTGGGTTCCAGACAGAGTTTCTCTGTGCAACAGCCCTAGCTGTCCTGGAACTAGCTGACCTCAAACTCACAGAGATTCACCTGCCTCTGCCTCCCAAGGGCTGGGATTAAAGGCGTGTGCCACCACCGCCCGGCTTCTATAGTCATTTCTGAGCAAGCCTTGTAGGCAAGAGGTGACAGCAGGGCTTATGTAGCCACAGACTCCCGAGAGAGCAGCTTACAGCTTACCCAGAGCCAGAGTTTAAAGTAGTTGGTGTGAAATATGAATATAAATATGAAATATGGATACAACCTGTCAGGCCCAAAGCAACCTTTCTCTAGTGAGTGAGACAGAAGTGATAAGCTCCAGGAAGAAGTTCAGATTCCCATGAAGCCAGGCTCTAGAGCTGTCTTCCAGACTCAGCCTGACTCAGCACTATCACACCCTAGGTAGACTTCACCCTTCTGCTTCCCTCTGGGGAAGAACAGAGGACCAGGCTTTAGGTGTCAATGCTGCTTTTGCTATGTGGCCTGGCTAAGTCCCTATCCTTCTACCAGGATCTTTATAGAACAGGGAAAATCATAAAAGCACTCCTTTTGTAGGGCTGCTGTGAAAATTAATTGTGCAGGAATGTGCAGAGCTCTAGAATGGCAGCTGACATTTATTAAGAGCCACCAGAGCCAGGTATGCTAGCATGCACCTTTACTCCCAGCGCTCGGCAGAGGCAGATAGATACCTATGACTTTCAGGTCAGCCTGTTTGCAAAGAGAGCTCCAGATCAGCCAAGGCTATTTTCTGTTTCAAAAACAAAAAGCAAAACACAACAGAAAAGTTTCCTCTTTTGGATCCGTTCAAACAGCCCAAAGGGTTGGGCCCCCTTTCCATACATACCCCTAACTCTCCAAACCTTGAATTCCCTATCGTCCAGTAAGCCATAGCTTTTGACATGTAGCTATATGGCTTAGAAACTAAGTGCTTACTTTGATTAAAATGAAGTAATAAATGGCGATCCAGTTCCTCAAAAAACTGGAGTTTGTTTGGAAAAACTTGGATGTGCACATTTATTTTTGAGCTGTGTATTTTATGGAATCTGGGTAAAAATACTTTTGATAAAAATTTAATATCTGAATTGAGATACAGCATAAGTGTAAAGCACAAACTGACTTTTGAAGTATTAATATTTTTATACCAAATTCACATAAAATGTTGATATTTTGGATCTATTAAGGTTAAATATAGTACATTATAAAAAGTAATTGCTTTGCTTCCTCCTTTTGTCACGTGTTCCTTTTAAATTCTTTGGACAGGATTTCTTGTTAGCCTAGGCTGGCATCAACTCTATGTAGCCAAGGATGTCCTCAGACTCCTTGATCTTCCGGTCTCTAGCTCTGGGGTTTTGTGCCTCAATACTCAGTCAGTTTTTGAAGTGCTGTGGATTGTGCCCAGGATCTCACATGTACATGTAAAGCCCTCTACCAATGAATTAAAGCCACAGCTCTTTTTTGCTTTTTGTTGTGAGACAGATTCCAACTCTGTAGCATGGGCTGACATCAAATTTGTAATCCTTTTGCCTCAACCTCCCAAATGCTTGGATACAAGTAGTTACTAACATGTCTGTTTTCTTTTGTTTTCCCTAACACAGCTTCAGAACATTAGGATTATATATACGGCCCCATACACTGAAATGTTCTAAGGGACTCTCCCCCACGCTCCCTCACTGACTTCCACAATTGCTTAGAACACAAACACTGGATGCCAAGGTCCCAGCCTCTGCAGCCTGAATGAATTGAGAGAGAGAGAAAGAGAGAGAGAGAGAGAGAGAGAGAGAGAGAGAGAGAGAGAGAATGAGAGAAAAACCTGAACAGATGGTTCCAGAAGAAAATTGGCTGGAGCTGTTGCTGGCAGGGTTCTGGATAGTGCCTTTGAAGTTGGGCAGGCTTTCACCACTTTTCCAGGACCCACTGAAGCGTGACTCCCCTTGGGACATAACAGCTTCCTTTTGCAGGGGCATCCATGTGTATGCCACATTGTTTTCACCATCTTTCACTGAGTAGTAAGTCAGAACAGCCCTGAAGATGCCATCCTTCATGTGCACAGGACTCCGGATGACACAGGGCTTCTTCAGTCTCTCTGTGTGGCAGGAAGGCAGAGTCAGTGTAGAGCTTGACTTGTTAGCAAACTGGCTTGTCACCAAGGCTAAAGTCCTGAGTTTGAGTCCCAAGACCCACATAGAAGAAGGAAAGAACCAAATCCTGAACACTATTCTCTGTTTACACACACACAATCTCTCTCTCTCTCTCTCTCTCTCTCTCATACACACACACACACACACACATACACCATAAATGCAATTTTAAGAAAGAGTTGAAAAATGGAATAAAATGCATTTATGAAGAATGTATTGTGTCCCCAGGAGTCATGAGCCTGATGGAGGTCTTTTCCTCACCGACAAAATGTCATGTGCATCATCACGTCACCTCTGTGGACCTTGATACTCAGGTGTGAAACAGTGAAAAGGGATCCAAGACAGAAACCACTTGGTCTAAACACTACTCATAGTGAGAAGTTGACCAGTTCATTTACACAAACAAGTTCAGCTTTTATAAGCACAATGTTTTAAACATTACCAAAAATTTTAAAAAGAAAAAATGATATTTAAATAAATATTACCCCATTTTGCTATATAAACAAAACTATTTTACATTTATTTATTTAGAGACTAGGTCTCATTATTCCAGGCTGACCTCCAACTTGCTGTGTAGCCTAGGATGGCTTTGAACATCTGATCATCCTGTCTCCCCATCTTAAGTGTTGGGATTACAGGCAGGTGCCATCATACCTGGTTTGTGTAGTTTGTGTAGCCCAACTCAGGGCTTCCTATGCAGTTGATAGGCACTCTGCTAACTGAGCTACATCCCATCTCCCAAAATTATTTTAAAATAAGCGGGAAGGCTGGTTTTGTTTATTCTTAGGCTGCTATTGTTTTATATATTCTTGGCATCCTAGAACTTGCCCTGTAGACCAGGCTGCCCTTAAACTCACAGAGATCCACCAGCCTCTGCCTCCCACGTGCTGGGATTTAAAGTGTGCACAACCACCCCACCTTCTTTTAGATTTTTAATTATATTTTTTAACTTTTAGTATTTGAGTCACTATATGCAATTAATGTGAACCTAGCCAGCTTGTTGAACACTTTAACAGGACTGTGGATGTACCTAGACATGAGTGACCCATGCTCTTGAGTCACAGTATTTTGCGAGATCAAGAGCTTCCCTTCAGTCTGCTGTTTCCACCCTAGTCATGCCCACCTTTCTTCTAAATGATAATGTAACATGAAAGTGCAGACTGACAAAATTAGGTGTCGAAGGCCTGGATCAAGGAACACCTTGGTAGGTAGGATCTGTTCACCTGACGATTACAATATTTCCTTCCATGAGTACACCAGTGTGAGTTGACAAGTTGTTAATAGTGCCTTGAGGCATTTTGACAGAAAGGAAAAGTGAGAGAGGAGAAACCTTTCAGGGAAGGAAGCTGGCGATGGGGTACTCACAGTAGATGAGCAGGGTAAAGTGTCTCACAGTGGCATCTCTGAACACACATAGGCATGGGAGGTGCCAGCATCCTCCATCTTCAGCTGGCAGATATTCAGGGAGTGGTCCCTGACTAGAGATCCACACCCTCCTTTCTTTAGGAGCCTTGGGCTTATGTCGAAGATCCATTGTTGCTGCTCTTTTCGATTCTTTGCTGATAATTGACTCGTTAAATGCCCAAACAACATTCTTTGCATCCTGAATGGCCAGAAATTCCAAGGACAGGGTCATTGGCTCTCTCAGGATCCTTATCACTATCTCTCTCACTGTTTTTCTTCTGGAGGCTCCTGAATTTGAAGTCAGAGACAAGACATTGCAGTTTCAGCTTCTGTCCTAACTACCTTGACCCCCCCAGTCAAGCTGAAGGGGACTGGAACCCCTTCTCCTCTTCCCATAGTGTGCCCCCCATGAGACAACCCCTCTGCCCTCCCAAGACCATCTGCTTTGCTTGGTTCTTTTCATCTCATTCTTGGCCTGGTTAGCCCTCCCTACTTTTGAGGTGATCCGGGGAGACACTACTACTCAAATAAGACTCAGAGGTTCTTTACCACCGAACCCTCTTTTTCTCCCCTGCTGTACCACGGTGCCCCAGGGTTTCCATGTCCAGCCAGTCTGTTAGGCTCCAGAGCAAAAGGCCTTTTGGCTTATCCTCTTTCTTTTCTACTCCATCTATGTCTCACCAAAAACTAACCTTTAGACCCCATGGGTGCTCAGGCTTTTCCTAGAGTCCCCTGAAAGATGTGAATGAAGTCACATGCCTGTACAAAACTGCCAGACACGGACAGGTTGGGAGCTGTTCTGGCTGACCGGGTTCTGGGCTGTGCAGGTATGAAGTAGGTTTGGGTCACAGACACTCAGGGAAACAGCGAAGATGGGGTCCCCACGGGATTTATTAAAATGAGTGTCCTTTTGGGTTCTGCTGTATTGGACACCGTTTTGATCCATTCATAGTGCAGATCAGGGTGATGGTGCAGGAACCATTCTCAGACATGGTCACAGATGTCACTGTGACTTGAGGCTCCAGTAGTAAGAAGGAGTGATGGTAGAGGAGCTAGGGGTGGAGGAAGGTCAGCATGGACTAGGGAAGGGGTATTACAGGCTGGGGCGAGCCCATCTCCTTTGTGTTTCTAAGACATTCGCTGCAGGTTTTATTATCAAAGCAGCTCAAAATTCCTAGTAGTTTGGTTCTTGGGACCCTAACACACTGAGTAAATGCTGAATAACTAGGAAGTGGGGAGCTCATTTCCTAGAGTTTGAATTGTCCCTGTGTTTTGATCTGAACTTAGGAGTCATAGTTGTCAGTCTTTCTTTCTTCTTCAGTCTCCCTTTTATTCCAACTCCACTGTTCAGCCTTGTGTTTAATTTATTTTTGAACAGGTGATAGGTACACACACAAAAATGGGAAAAGGCAGAAGGGTATGTGATTTTAAAAAAGTAATCATTACTGTCCCCAACACTGATTTCTTCTTGCCCACTAATGGTTGGAAGCAGTTACTACTAAGAGTTTATTTTTAAAGTAATATTTTATTAATTATTTGAGAATTTCATAGTGTATATTTTGGTCATATTCACTCTCAGTGGCTCAATTGACCAGTGCATAATACTTACAATAAGAGTTTATACCAATCTTTCTAGAGATATTCTAGATATGCTATATATATGACAGCATGCTTTTCATATCATCTGGAACTTATTAAGCTTTAGTGATAAATATGAAAAATTGCTACATGTTAGTTATTTATTCTAAATTTATTAGCTGCACAAAACTTTCTTAATATATACAGAACACCCTACAAATAAGATGTCAAATTACCTGATTGATAGAGAGATGGTATTATGAAATAAATAATTTTTCTCCAAACTTCTTAGATTCTAATTCTAACCTCAAACATTTCAGAATGTGACTCATTTGGAGACAAGTTCGTGTTTGGAGATAGGGGTAAACAACTTAGAGTAGGTTCTAAAAGATTAGGTGTGGGATCTAATAATTAGGTGTGGGAGGTCCTTCTGTATATGTGTTACTTTTATTGGTTAATGAATAAAGAATCTGCCTTGACCTGTGATAGTGTAGAATAGAGCTAAGCGGGGAAAGATAAACTGAATGCTGAGAGAAAGAAGGTGGATTCAAGAGATGCCAGGTAGTCACTACCAGGAATAGACAAGCTGGAACCTTGCCAAGTAAGCCACAACTATGTGGCGACACAGAGATTAATAGAAATGGGTTAAATTAAGACGTAAGAGCTAGTCAATAAGAAGCTAGAGCTAATAGGCCAAGTAGTGATTTAATTAATACAGGTTCTATGTGGTTATTTTGGGTCGTGGCAGCCGGGAAGAAACAAGCGGGCTCCTACAACAAACATCCTCATTAGAAGAAGATAAACAGGACACCAGCTACATAGAGAACCATCTGAGGACATAGACAGAAGACGGACATCTTCAATCCAAAGACAGACTTCAGAAGAAACCAAACATACAGATACCTTGATCAGATTGTAAAGTTGTAAGAAAATTCACTTTTATTGTTTAATATACTCAGTCAATGAAATATCTTTAATAATTTACATTTATGAGTGTTTTGCCTGCATGTATTTCTGTGCACTACATGTATGCAGTGTACAGGGAGGCCAGAAGAGGTCATTAGATCCCCTTAGAACTGAGTTATAGACAATTGTTAATGGCCATGTAGGTGCTGGGAGTTGAACCTGGGTCTTCTGGATGAGCAACTAGTGCTCCTAACCATTGAACATTCTCTCCAGCTCCATCAGTGAACAATATTTTGTAATAGCAACGTTAGCAAATAAATAGAGATTTTGATATCAAAAGTTAGACGTTGTGACAAATATCTAAAAATATGGAAAGTGTCTTTCGAACTGGCGCATGGGTAGAGGTTGGAAGAACTTTGAGGTGTTTGTTAGTAAAAGCCCATGGTGTCTTTAAAAAGCTTTTGGTAAAAATATGACATTAAAGCAAGTTTCTGAAGACCCAGAAAGAAAATAGGGGTATTGTAAGGACATAAATATATGTGATAATATGTTTCTTTGAATATGTGTAATCATAAGCAAAACAGTAATAGAATTGAGACCAGTTAAGGTCTTTCTGGTAATATTTCAGAAATTAGAAATCTGCCATTAGAAATTGGAGAGAAGTGAATGTTTACAAATAGTGGGATAGAGCTTGAAGGAATTGCATTCTACTGCTTTGTGGAATGCAGATTGTTTAAGGAGCAAGACATATTTCCAAGCATAAGGTCGAAGTTGATGAGCCAGAGAGAGGGATCAGTGGTTAAGAGCACTTTTTGCTCTCACAGAAGACCACAGTTCAGTCCCCAGTACTCACACTGGGTGGCTCACATTCACTTGTGACTCCAGTTCCAGGGGATTTGACACCCTTCCCTGTCCTCCATGGGCACCCACATGCACATACAAACACATACATCCACACATAAATAAAGAAAAAACAAATCTTTAAAAAATGTTGAGAGGACTACCTTGTTTCTCTTCTCTATTTACACAAAACAGAGGAGAAAGATAAGTGGAAGGAATTGTTAAGCAAGAAAGAAACAGAACTCAGAAAGTAGGGATTTTATTTGCTTATTTATATTGCAAAACATACGAGGACACCTGGCATCCGGGGAGAACATGTACCTGCACAATGCTGAGGCGAGAGTGTGATTTATGGACCGTATTGATTAAGCAACACAAGCAAGAGTTTGATTTATGGACCGTATTGATTAAACAACACAAGCTTGGACCCAAGAAACAAACACGGGGTAGAAAGGAAGCTGACTTGACAACCCTTTGGAATTCTATAAGATGACCCAATGAGTTGCAGGCCTGTAAGTACATGCTATCCATCAAGAAGGAAAAGACACCAGTGGTAGTTCAAAGACTTTCAGGGCTCTCCCTGTCACCAAGAGCTCAGAAAAGTCAGGCATAGGGTAGAATTGTATGTTTTCTTTCTTTGGTTTTAGAGACAGAATGATGCCTAAGGTCAAGGAGTGAGGTGGTCACCACAGGGGACATGGAAGACACTAATGCCACTGTAGTGGATGTAATGATTTCAGTCATATAAAGCTGATACGGGTTCTGGAGCCATGCAGGGAGAAGTGGCACCACTATGCAAGGAATTATCGTTGCCCCTGGAGTCACTGACGCTGATTTTGAAGGAGAAATCAAGGTGATGACTCACTCACCAAGTGGAGGTCAGAGGCTTGCACAGTTAATTCTACTTCCTGCTGTGCAAACCAAAAACCAAATTTAAAAAGAGAGGAAAGGACAGATTTGGTTCATCTGATGCCTATTTGCTACAAGTCTTAGGTCCTCAGAGACCAGAACTCACTTTGTTTATAAATGGAAAAAACATTTTTTGGTCTTCTAGATACCAGTGCAGACATTTTGGTTATAACTGCTAGCCAATAGCCTTCTAAATAGCCAAAGATGGAAACTATTACACAGCTGCAGGGAATTGGTCAGACTCAAAATCCTGAACAAAGCAGTAATGGGCTGTACTGGAAGGATGGAGAGAGCCATGAAGGAACTTTTGGAGCCATATATTATTCCTCATTTACCTGTAAATTTATGGGGCTGAGATATTATGTCCAGAATGGGGGTGTATTTATATTCCCCTAGCACAGCTGTTACTAATCAAATGTTTCAACAAGGATTATTACCTAATCAAGGTCTAGGCAAGGAAAATAAGGGAAGAATTGATCCTATCATACCAGACGATAGATCTCTTAGGGCAGGATTAGGGTATTTTTAGGAGAGGTCACTGAAGAACCTGCACTCCATGTAGGCCTAATAGTCTAAAAAATTGATGATCCTGTATGGGTAAATCAATGTCCTCTAACAGAATAACAATTACAAGCTGCCCAGCAGTTAGTGCAAGAACAGTTGGATAATGGTCACATTATGCCATCTAATTCACCATGGAATTCTCCTTTTTTTGTTATTAAAAAGAAATCAGGCAAGTGGAGATTAATTCAGAACTTAAGGAAGATTAATGCAACCATGCAGCTGATAGGAGCATTACAACCAGGGCTGCCTTCTCGTATAGCTATACAAAAAGGCACCAATAAAATCATTTTAGACTTAAGAAATTGTTTTTATACTATCCCTTTGGCACCACAAGATTGCCAAAGATTTTCTCTTAGTATCCTCTCAGTTAATTTCAGAGAACCGATAAAGAGATATCAATGGAGCATCTTACCTCAGGGTATGGCAAACAGTGCCACCTTATGCCAGAAGTTTGTAGCTCAGGCTATACCAAGGTTTACAGATCAATTTTCACACATTTATATTATCCATTATATGGATGATATCCTGCTTGCCCATAGAGATGAAGAAACTTACTGGAGCCATATGGACTATTACAACAGAGCCTAAGCCATGCAGGACTATTGCTCCAGAGAAAGTGCAGAGGTACCCACTTTTCCAATATTTAGGTCATATATTATATATCAAAGAAATTAAGCAGGTTGCTGCAAATCATAAAGAGCTAGAAAAACAAAGGTGAGTGATAGAATAAATAAGAGAATACCTTGGTAGAACTTAGACACTCGATGTGGGGAGAAGGCCATAATTAGAGACTAGGAAATGAAAATTCCCTGATAAGGGCTATGCCCTACTCCTGTACTAAGTATACTATAACTTTCTCTCAGTTTTCAAGTTTGAGAATGTCTTTATCAGCCTACCTTCTGCCTCATCACCCAGGAGGCCTTGAACTGTCTTTGGCTTAGTTAGATTAGGTTTGGGGTTGGGGAGAGATAATAGCATTAACCTATTCCTAATTTTTTTGACTCAAGCAAGATCCATATTTCTGATAAACATTGTTATCAAAGCTCCCAAGAGCTTGGGTCTTTGGTCAACATAGCTCATTTTCTTATGACAGCTCTGTGGTATTTGCTGGATGATCTCAGCCTAGACCCCTGGATTCTAAGGCTCACACAGCTTTGTAGAGTACAGTGGGAACTGAGGTCAAATCAGAGAAGTTCTGGAGCATGGCTACTCCAGGAATTTTGGGTGGAAAAATAATAGAAAAATACCAGAGTAGAAGAAGACATAGAAATGGAGCCTAAAGAGGAAGGGAGAATGAGGAGAAAGAGAAGGGGGAGAAACATGCATACATCCCCCCTGGGAAGAGGAAATAGACAAGATGTTCTGAGAAAATTGAGAGTGTGGGTGTTGGGGAAGAAGGGAGCATGGAAAGGGAAGAGGAGGGGGAAAGGGGAGGGGGAGGAGAACTTGAGGAAACTGGAGGGTCAAGATGGGAGAAGGACAGAGACAGCAATCTTGATTAACAAGCCATTATGGGGATAGCAAGAAACCTGGCACTAGAGAAATTCCCAGGAATCCACAAAGATGATCCCAGCTAAGACCCTAAGCAACAGTGGAGAGGGTGCCTGAACTGGCCTTCCCCTGTAGTCATATTGATGACTATTTTATTTTTTTTTCCACATTTAATTTTTTATTATTGCATTATAAATAGTACCATTCAAAATTTCCACCTCCTCTGCTCCTCCCATTTCCCTCCCGCTTCCCCACTCCCCTCCCCTTTTCCCCTCCAGTCCTAAGAGAGGGCAGGTTACCCTGCCCTGTGGGAAGCCTAAGGTCCTCTCGCCTCCATCCAGGCCTAGGAAGGTGTGAATCCAAACTGACTAGGATCCCAAAAAGCCAGTACATGCAGTAGAATCAAATCCCAGTGCCATTATCATGGCTTCTCAGTCAGTCCCCATTGTCAGTCATATTCAGAGAGTCTGTTTCGATCACATGCTTATTCAGTCCCAGTCCAGCTGGCCTTGGTGAGCTCCCACTAGATCAGGCACACCATCTCAATGGGTGGACAAATCCCTTGATGACTATTTTAAATGTCACCGTAGAATCTTCATCTAGCAACTGATGAAAGCAGATGCAGAGAACCACAGTGAGCATTTGGATGAGCTCCCAAAGTCCAGTCGTAGAGAGGGAGTAGTGAGAATATGAGCAAAGAGGTCAAGGCCATGATGGGGTCACCCACTGAAACAGTTTACCTGAGCTAATGGAAGCCTTTCAACTCCAGCTTGACAGTGAGGGAAC
>PVIU01024291.1:0-25747 GCA_004026605.1 Ondatra zibethicus
ATAGATAGATAGATAGATAGATAGATAGATAGATAGATAGATAGATAGACAGATAGACAGACAGATAGAGTGAATGAGTCTGTGCTACTGAGGATTGAACTCAGGGCCTCACATATCCAGTCAAGTGCTCTACAACTGACCCAAATCCCCAGTCCTCAAACTTTTTATTTTGAGATAGGCTCTTATTAACTTCCATATGCTGGCCTCAAATTCACTCCATATTCCAAACTGCCTTGGGACTTGTAACCTCAGCTTGCTGAAGAGCTGTGATTATAGCCCACGCCGCCAAGCCCCGTCAGAGATAACGTTCTTCTCTGAGTTCATTCACTTGTGCTGAGCTGTGTGTATTAAATGCATCATTCTGTTTTCCCTCCCTGGTGAGACCTCCTTTGCTATTGTTGGCAGGTGACCAGCCTCTACAGTGGGCACCTATCTCCTGGGCTCAGGGAGGCTGCTGACCTTGGGACTGGGTTTTTCCTACTGACTGTCTGGGCAACTTCAGCAAGAGCCTGTGACTGAGACTGGCCTTGTGATTACCCTGTGGGTGGGGAGGCCACAGGTCTCAGCCTCCCATGGCAGAAGAGGCAGGGCACAGCTGTGGTGGGGCCTGCAGAGTCAGACCCCAGGGACAATAACTGGCTTGAACCTCCCCAACTGGGCTAGTCCTACCCTGGGTGAAGAAACAAGGCGGGGTGGCTGCTGAGAGATGGTAGTGGGGTCAACCGCTGAGTTCTGTATGCACACACATGTATACTCTACGTATACATCCCCCCCCACAAATATGTATGCATACACACACGCCATGTGGTCAGCCAATGGATCTTTGTTCCATAACTAATAAAATCCCATGTAACTGCTCCCACGACAAAACCTCTGGATGAACCTGTATCTGTGTTTCCAACCGTAGTCCCTCACATCTGGCTCATTCCTTTTGAGGAGAGCTGTGTTTTGCAACAACAGCTGTGTGCTGTTACTTCCTGCACAAAAGACAGAGCAAGAATCAGGGTCCTCAGGAGCCACCTGCCTTTTTTTGTTAATGAATATGTTGATGAGGGCCCCAGACAGGCTAAAGGGGGACAAACTCTGTTTCAGGTTTCAGATGTTACCTGAATGACATTCATCTGGGCTTGGTGGAAGTTTGAAGTCTGCTAAAAACACGCTGTAAAGGTTTCAGTTGATGAAAAGATGTTGAGTGGGCAATGAATTACTCTTGGTAAGGGGACTAAAAATAGGCCAGGATGGTGTGTATAGACCTGGCTTCATAACATCCCATTGTTTCCATGATCATCCCTGGTCTTGTGGATCTTTGACATAAGTATGGCTTTCTTCCTCTGAAAACTTCACTTTACACTGACATCTACTGTTTGCATGTCTTTCTGGAAGCTTCCCTATCCTCTAACTCCCTCCTCATCTCCCCAGGTCCAATTCTGTTCTTCCGAGCTGCAGATAGAGCACCTTCCTCCCTCCTCCTCGCCCTATCTGAGCTCCCCCTTAGGGCCCAAGCTGTCTGTGTGACCAACCCTGGATAATGCACTTGCTGTTTTTTCTCATCTCTAGATGCCTGAGTGAGAGGAGCCCTGTTGCCTCAGTTTCCCCGAGTGTGGTGGAGAGTCTGCCAGGGGGAAGGCAGCCACATTGTAGCCACAACGTGGCCATGGTTACTCTGCCCCTAGCTCATTGCTGCCTTTGTTTGTTCAATTCCAGTATTTTTATGTTGCTTCCCTGTGATCTCCCTCCTGGGCCTCTTCCCACAGATCAACACCTTCTGCACATACCTTCTGGAACAAGTCGACATGCTGCTCTTTGGAGGTTCTGGTGAGTCCTTGCACCTGCTCTTCCCGGAAGGGTTTTAAGACTGAACAAGGTCTGATGGTCCCGGGGACAGAGGATTGGGGGCCTGACTTGAAGGTTTGCTCCGTCTTGAGCACCAAACCTGATTTAGCTTGGATTTCCTATGTTCCATAGAATAAGAAGTGGTCCACCCAGCAAAGGAATAAGCAAAGATACAAGCAAGGAAAGGGTCTCCCTTGACTTGGAGTGAGTGAGGGGGGCCCTTCAAGCTACTCTTTAGAAGAAGTGTGTGTGCGTGCATGTGTGTGCATGTGTGTGTATGTGTAAGCATGCACATGTATCATTGTGGGAATGGGTCAGCATGCACTTGCGTCCGTAGTGTTGTGGATGCGTGTTGTATCTATGAGCCTTGAGAACTCTTTCCCCCAAAGGCACATAACCCCAGTGTCCTCTGGGAGTGGCACACTCTTAGTGTCGCTATTCCATGGGTAGTCAGTTCCAATCTTCCCCACACTAAGTGACCCGTGTCTTTGGATGGCTCCTGTCACCAGACAGCTTATCCTGAAAGCCATAGCCTGCTCCTTCCTTACCCCTCTGCTAATTCTGAGAAGGGCTCATCTAGTAAGCTGTGATGGTGTTTGTATTCCAGCTGTTTCCGGAATCACATCAGCCGTGTACAGTGTGGGCCGGAGTGTCTTGGTAGCAGCCCTGCTCCACGCCTTCTGCTTCAGTGCCGTGAAGGTGAGTGTGCAGACACACCATGGTGGTGACTATAGCCTGTGTCACTCAGAATATTGTTTTCATCGAATAGTTTTCCAGTTATTAAAGAAACTTGGTCATTGAGAAGGGGACCTCGCTGAGTTTAAGCAGGTCATCACAGTGCCTGGCTTGTTCTAGAGTGTAACCCTCACCTGCCTAGTCCGCAGTGATGTCTCTGCTATGATTAGGGACACCAGAAGGACTTCTGCTGGCCATGGGAGTCAATGGAACCCATGTGTTCATTTTGCTTGTCTGAGGTAGCACCCTAAGTATGATGGGGGTGCCCCTGAAGCTGTGTGGACCAGGGACTGGAATGAGAGGGGACAGCTGCACCAGTGCAGAATCTAGAGCATAGAGGACTGCAGAGTTCCCAAGACCAAGAAGAGCAAAGCCTGGGATGCGGTCAAGGAAGCAGGGATGATGAGGAACCTAGACAAATACAGATGTCGGAAGCCCAGGACATCCTGTCGGAAGTGTAACTGTTGTACATCCATGGTCCAAGCGTGCGTGGACACACAGTATGGTTATGGATCAAGTCTGTGTATTTACAAGGCTCCGAGTAATCCTGCATCTCTAGTGGGAGAATGGGAATAAGTGGAACACAGGAGGAAACCGTCTAGACCCTTCTTCAATGAGAAGAAGTCAACAAAATGGAAGAAAGTCAAACTAGAGAACTTGGCTTGTTTGGGAGTAGGAAGAAACAGCCATGAGTCATTGCCTCCAGAAGCAGAAACAGGAACTGGGGACCTTGTAGGTAACCCTCCGGCCAGTTCACTGCCTTCTCAGGCTTGGGGCCAAAGGCTTTCTGGCTCTGAGGTTTCCAGAGCATTGAAACAGACTTCTGATGAGGAGGCGCAAAGGGAGGTCTGTGTCTCCTGAGAAGAGTTCTGACTCCTCTTGCTTGGTATGGAACAAGCCACAAATAGTGACCAACTATTAATGGCCCCAGTTGCCATTTTAAACACCTTTTGGTTAAAAAAAAAAAACAAAACAAAACATAGAGCAATTTGCCTTTCTCTCTCCTCATCAGTGAGTGCTGACTTTTCAAATGGTCCCACGTTGACTTTCTGATTTAAAATGTGACACCTATTAAATGCTGTGAATTGACTGAACATGGTTAGTAAATTCACACGGGGATCCTGGGGAGGAAAGGAAAGTGCACCCCTCTTCCACAAACACTGATTGCATTAGGGTTCTCTAGAGGGACAGAATATATAGGGGTTTTATTAGAATGGCTCACAGGCTATAGTCCAGCTAGTCCAACAATGGCTGGCGGACAATAGAAGGGCCAAAGATCCCGTGGGTTGTTAATTCAGGAGCCTGATGTCCTAGCTGGTCTTCGGTATACTCTGGGATCCTAAAGAAGTCGGCTCTAATGCCAGCAAGGGAGAGGGCTTACTAGTGAGAGCGAGAGGAAGCAGGCAGAGAGCAAGCTTCCTCTATCCATCTCCCTACGTAGGCTGCCAGCAGGTGTGGCTCAGATCAAAGGTGGGTTCTCCCACCTCAAAATTCAGATTAAAAGTTGGTCTTCCCACTTCAAATGATTTAGTTAAGAAAAATAAAAAACCCTCACAGGTTTACTCAGCTACTTGGGTTTTAGTTAACTCCAGATGTAGTCAAGTTGACAACCGAGAACAGCGACCACACTGCCCAGCCTGGAGCTAGGGTTGTGGGGCTTCCCTCTGATGCTTTCTCTACACCATTGTGGTCACTCTGTTGCTGACTTGGCTGTTGCACTTTCTGTATTTTCTTCAGTGCTATGCTGGCTAATCTTCTGTCAACTTGACACACAATTAGAGTTGTCTAAGAGGAGGGAGCTTCAGTTGAGAACAAGCCTCCATAAAATCTGGCTGTAAGGCATTTTTCTTAGTGATTGATGGAAGAGGACCCAGCCTGTTGTGGGCGGTGCCATCCCTGGGCTGGTGGTCCTGGGTTCTATAAGAAAGCAGGCTGAGCAAACCATGAGGAGCAAACCAGTAAGCAGCACCCCTCCACGGCCTCTGCATCAGCTCTGCCCTGCTTGAGTTTCCACCCTGACTCCCTTCAGCCATGAACAGTGCTGTGGAAGTGTATACTGAATAAACCCTTTCCTCCCTGACTTGCTGTTTGGTCATGGCGTTTCATCGCAGCAATAGAAGCCCCAAGACCAGGGTGATGGATGAATGGGTACTCACGAACAATGGCTGTATGTCAGCAGCCTGGCCAGGGGCATGTCTCTCTCTGCTAAGGCTTAGGATGTGTTCATTGCCTTGATTTATTATTGCTGTTGCCCATGGTGGCCGGGAGATGCGGCCAAGCACAGCTGCAAGGAGCCTGTAAAATTCCTATCTTAGGGCCCTCCACTCAGGTAAACGCAGTCCTCAACAATGACACAGAAAAGAACTCTGGGGCACGTCAGAATGAAGCCAAGCCAGCCGGTCCATTGAGCAGAGAGATGGGGTGCTATGCCTAGGGGAACATTTAAAAAGATAATTACACAGGAAAACTGCAGTATACGCCTAAGGCATCACTGTGGGCTTCTTAAGAGTGAGGCCCCCCCAAGTGCCTCGGCAACGGCTATAATGTGATTGGAGTCTTGGGAAGTTCCCTCACTCAGAGGATATAATTTATAACCAGATACAAAGAGTAATCAAAGTTTACAAAGGAAGTGAAGTTCCAATTTGTCTTTTAATATATGTGCTGGTTTCCTTATTTCTCTTAAAGAATTTCCTTTGGTGAATGAGATATTAAGGTGGGTTATAAAGAGCCCCATTGGAGTTTAAGGACGAGAGGAGAGTTGATGAGGCAGAAGTCAGGGTCTTGAAGGTTTGGGGCCTGAGTCAGCTTGGCTCATGTGACTTTTATAACCTCCTTGTTTGTGATGTCTTTTGGAAAGAGCATTTCAATTTTATCAGTAGTGCTGAAGCTTTTTGACTCATAGCCAGCAAGAAACACAAAGCAGATCCGAGGGTAGGGATGCCTTTCTCTTAGGTGTCCCCCGAGCTTCCCTGACTTTCTACAGGCCTCATTACCACTTGGTAGAAGTAGATGGGGGATGGGGAGTGAGTTGATTTTGCTCTCTGGAATATTAATTAGGGAAGGAAAATATGATTCATCCTTTAATCTCATATTCTCTTTGGCTCATCTGAGACAGTTGCGCATCACATAAAGCAGGCCCCCTCGATGACTTACCCATTTGACAGTGACACACGGAAGCCACTGGAATATTTGCTCCCTGGAGAAACAGCTCCACAGTTAATTAGCCAGGATTTTTATTTGTCTAGGTAAACCTAGATTGCTATTTTTTATTATCTGTTACAAAGAAATTCTTCTTTATTGCTGGTGAGAGGACCCAGGAGCTGAAGCACATTGTTACAGTTTAATGTTTCCCAAGCGTTATTAACAATGGCTTTTAGGAGGGGTCCCCCCACACACACACCCCACACACCTCCTCAGCATTCAGGGATCAAAGCCTGCTCCTCAGTATTTCCCTGCACTCAGGATTTAAAGTCTAATTATAGATCTATAATAAACCCATAGTTCTAGAATTTGAGGTTTTTTTGTGGGGGTGGGGAGACCTGGTGTGTACCTTACCCATTCCCCATGCAGCCCCTAAGCAAGGCATTCAGCACCACAGGGCAGACCGGAGAGAGATCCCAAGGTCTCTGCTGACCTTGGCTGTCCACTCTAGCCCTGTGAAGTGTAAATAGTCCTGCTCCCCAGAAGGACAATTCGCAGGCAGATGAGACATCAGCCCATCACGGCACTTCTGTTTGCAGGAGCGTTTCCCTAGTGTTTGCTCATTGCCTTTTATGACATCCCCTAACAGACAGAGATGAGCCTCGCATTTCTGCATTCCAAAAGTGAACTTGAACTTGGCCCAGGATGCTGTGGTACATTGCTCACGGGGTCATCCATAATTCACAGGTTCCCCCTCCCATTTACAGTGAATTAGTGAACCCCACCTCATTCGGCTGTCGTTGCTTACCGGGCTTAGGGGGTGTCCATTCTGTACCCTAACTAGCCAGGGTCAGCAGCCAGTCCTTAATAAGTCAATTAAGAGAGCCAAATTAATACTGAAAGCAGAAAAGGGAGATGTATTCAATGTGGGTACATTCAGAAGAAGGACAAGAGACCAGTGGTCCCCAAGTCCATCTTTGGGGGGTCCTGACATGAGTTATAGATAACTAAGCAATCCGGCCAGGGCATAGCCCTGCCCACAATGGTCTCAGCTCTAAGACTCTCTGTCAAGACCATGTGACAAGTTCTAAATCATATTTTCAGGAGGTCAGCTTTCCCTCTGAGCTCTGGGGCTCCTCCTCCCAGCAGGAAATCCCTGGGGAAGTTCTAATTTTTTTTTTGTAGTCCATCCTTCCCTTAGCCTGGTAGGCAAAGAACGAGCACAGGTGTTCCTTTATAATGCATTCATTTCTTCCAGACAGGCTGGTTACTCTGAGTTTGAATGAAAAAAAAAATTGGGGAGCTTAGCTGAAGAGTTCCAGCCAGCCAGACAGGGTGGTCTGTGATGCTCCAAGGCTGCCCGACCTACAGGATCTGAGCAGCTTCCTCCCTTAGAGTGTAGGCGGTATGGGCAGTGTAGATGTAAGATCTCCTAATGACTGTCTGATTTAAACTAGCATGTACTTTGAAAGGAATTTGTCCTGGCCTTATCAGAGGAGGCTTTAAAAGGAGGCAATGATGGTCTAAAGAGGAAAGGGGCACAATAGAAACATGGGTGTGTTGTTTTCAGGAATACGGTGGCCTTCTCAATGGCTAGAGAACCATGTGGCTGGCACCTGAGGGTGGCCTCAAAGCTAGAATGTGACCCAACGGCCAGGTGGCCAGAAAAGAGGGACTGCTTATCCTGCAGCTGCATGAAACCGAATTCTGATGGCCTTCAGGGAGAACTTCACGTCAGAAAAGATCAGAGGTTCAGTCCCACTGATTTTAGCCTGGCGAGGCCTCACACAGAGAACCCAGCCTCGGGAACCACTGTGCTGTGTACCTGTATTGCCATAACACAGTAATTCTGGGGCAGCTTGTTACACAGCAACAGAAAATGAACACGGATGGCAGCTGCTGAGTATGTGCAACTGGTGGTTGGGGTGATGATGGCAGAGAGTGGAGTTTTGCTGTTAGTGATGTATTGGTCGCTCAGTTGGCAGGTGCTTGTCTTGCAAGCATTAGGATCTGAGTTTGATCCCCCAGGGCATGTATAAAAGCCCAGTATGGTGGTGCATGCCTATAATCCCAGCACTGAGGAGGCAGAGACAGACAGATCCGTGGAGCTCCTTAGCCAGCTAGCATGCCAATCAGAAAGTGCCAATCCCAGGTAATACCTGTGTTAATGGGAGAAGAAATCTGTCTCCCTGGCTCTGGCAGTTTGTCTTTCCCTCCTGCAGAGTCTGGGGGATGGAATTGGCTTGATATTGATCACCTCAGGCTGGTGTCCCTGTGCATAATCAATACTATAAGCCATGCAGGCTCACAGCCACCGGGACACAGTGAATAGTGGCATCTTCCAGGGTCCTGAGAGGCGGAAGGGGCAGCACACTCTAAAGCCAACTGGCTGCTAAGCACTCAGCAAAGCTGCTGATTGGCTGTGAGCATCCTTTGTGGGTCCCAGTTTGATTCTGAGCACTCAGAAGTCACAGACTGAAATTTATCCAATATTTGTTTGTTTATTGCTATGCATATATGCATGGTGTGTGCAGACACACATGCTGCAGCACACATATGAAGGTAGAGGACAGTTTTCAGAACTGTGGATTCTGGGGGTGGAACTCGGGTCACCGCACTTCACCGTAGGCACCTTTATGGTCTGAGCCTTCTTGCCTGCCCATATTTATTTTGGGCTCCGTTTTAGACTCTGCTTTCCTGCTGAAGCGAGTGTTATGTGGGAGGTGGTGTATAAAGTCTTGGATAGATATAAAGTAGGAAAGAGAATGCCTGTCTTCCAAGAAGCACGTGTGTGAGTTCGTGTGAGTGGGTATGTGTGTGCACATGCTTTGGTGTAGTTATCCATGTAGGTAGGATACTTGAAGCACATCATCCCGTTTTCTATCTAACTACCTCAGTTTTCTTAAACATCCTCACCTAAAAGTGAAGTGTCATTTTGACTCGTTAACATATGGTGTTTTCCACCAAAATGGAACCCACAGTGAAATACGCATCTCCTCTTCATGCTCAGTGATAATGGATGTATGGATGATGGATGGATGGGTGGGTAGATGGATGGATGGATGGATGGATGGATGGATGGATGGATGGATGATGAATGGATAGATGTTGGATGGATGGATGGATGGATGGATGGATGGATGGATGGATGGATGGATGGATAGATGGATGGTTGGATGGATGATGGATGGATGGATGGATGGATGGATGATGGATGGATGATGGATTGATGGATGATGGATGGATGGATGGATGGATGGATGATGGATGGATGGATGGATGGATTGCCATCTTTCTTAGCACTAGTTTGTTTACTCGGCAAATTCTGAATGTCTAATGTGAGTTGAACACAGCACCAGGCACTGGCAGTCCTTCGGGGAGTCAGAGACCCAACAGGAACTGGGAGCTGCCATGGGAAACAATGGGAGCTCATAGCCTAGAGCAGTGGTTCTCAACCTTCCTAACACTGTGACCTTTAACACAGTTCCTCATGTTGTGTGACCCCCAACCATACAATTATTTCGTTGCTACTTCATAACTAATCTTGCTAGTTATGAATCGTAATGTAAATATCTGTGTTTTCTGATGATCTTAGGTGACCCCTGAGAAAGGGTTGTTTGACCCCTTGGAGATCACAGTCCACAGACTGAGAATCACTGGCCTAGAGTGTGCCCAGCACACAGTTCAAGGACTTGGCGAAACCTGGGACTCAGCTATTTCTGGAGTCTTACTTCAGGGGCTTCTCTTTAGGTGAGCTTCAGAAAGAAAAAAAAAGTCAGAAAGGGACTTACGTCAGAATCCAAGCATGTGGATCTCAAAAACATCCCTTTGATGGGCTATGAGAAACTTATTTCTTCAAACAGAGCCCATTTAAATCTGATCTGAGAAGCCCAGCGGTGAGACTTGGACCCGTTTGTATTCTGTTCATGCGCAGGCTCTTAGCCAGCCTGCCCATAAATTCCATCTTAAGAGCCGCCTTGCGTTTCTCGGGGAGACAATGCTGAAACCTCCCCTCTTCAGAGGGCCTTTGTACAGGCTGAAAGGCCCTGCGTGTTCTCATCTAAGCCCCCCTCCCCACAGCACACGTGAACTGCACCACAGGACTGTCAGGCTATTAGAAGGTTTTATTCCTGCTTCATAAAACTATTTCAAAACCTGAGGGAGCTTTATGAAACCAGCTCTCATCAATCCATAGCCTCTCCAATTTAGGGGCCCATGAGACACATTGCAAGGCAATTACAGGCCTTCGTTTTTTGAAGCAAACAATCCTGTGGCGGATGCTTCATTATCCGTGAGTGACAGATGGTTTTAAACCCAACCTCCTGGGATGGAGAGAAGGCTCAGCCGTTAAGAACACTGGCTGCTCCTCCAGAGGACCCTGGTTGGTTTGGTTTCCAGCACCCCTGTAAGGTGACTCTCAGCCACACGTAACTATCTCCAGGATCCAGTGTCATCTTCTGGCCTTGGCCAGCACTGGGCACACACACATGTGCACACACCAACAAATCTTTAAAGAATAAAACAGAACTTGTACTCCCTTTGAAATCTCCATGGATTTGTGTGTATATGTGGCTATGAGTATGATAAATATAAATATATAAATACAATGAATATAAATATATTTATATTTTTAATATAATAATATAATAAATATAAAATCTTTTTGTAAAGACAGGGTCTCATACTATAGCCTAGGCTGGCCCCAAGTTCATGGCAATGTTCCTGCCTCAGCCTTTTATGGGCTAGGGTTTTAGTGTAAGCCACTACCTACTCCTGGCTTGTGTAAATAAATTTAAGACTGAAATATACATGTTTCAAATGTAAAAGTTTATTTCATATCTCCCCAGCTCCTGGAAATGTCAGCAAAGCTCCCACCCCACCCATGCCCATCCCTGCCTCTGTTTCTCTTTCTAGGAGCAGAGCATCGTGGCTTCTGAGCTCACTGGCAAATGCCTTGCACCGAACACAGGGATGGTCGCCTTTAAAGTCCTTCTCAGGCCACTGGATTTCTTTTTCTGAAAATGTCAATTTCCCCTTCTTTGCCTCCAAGCAACAGTTAAGCATCTTCACCTGGTCCCCTTTGGTCTTTTCTAACATCACGTCTCCGATATGACACATCCTTGGAGCCTAGGGCTTCCTTGATGCTCTGTGGCTGCAGACCCCACCCCCCATCCTCAGCACTGGCCGTCCTTCAATGGACACACTCACCTAAGGTTCTGAGGACACAGAGCGAGGGCTGGATGCCCAGCAGACTGGCGATGACCCTTTCCCCACGTGCTAGCATCTTCCATTCTTCCTGTCTTCTTACCCTATCAGCATCTGGAGGGGCGAAGACCAGCTCAGCTAGGAGACCCCTTTCCACTCTAGAGTAAATGCCCTTTCTCGAATCAGGCAGAGTCTGGGGACTCTTGGCTCTCTGCACATGAAGGAGCAATTCATGCTGGCATCAAGCAGGCTTCCTGTCCTTGTTTCCTTGAGAAACTGTGTGTGTATGTGTGTGAGTGTGGAGGGGGGCCGTAGGTGAACATGTGTGCATGTGTGAATGCCCCGTGAGCACACACATCTGCCACCATTGAAATCCCATGCCAAGTTACATATATGTGAAGGGAAGGGCCCTCCAGGAGGGAGCCCAGGAGACCTACACTCTACTTTTCACCATCTGTAGGAACCGGAAGCTCAGCTTTTCCTAGGACTGAGCTGCATCTGGGATTAGGCTTAAAGATGTGCAAGCCCACACCCGAAGTGAGGATACTTAGACACTGCCCACAGGGCTGATTAAGGACAACGTGGCGCTGGTAACAGCTATCCAGTGTGAGTCCGCTAACCGTGGCTGGCACTGAATGTCTGGACATCCAGAGTAGACAATGACATAACCCGGTCGATAACCATTTCTGGCAGAATGCCACGTGTGTAGTCTTATGCCAATAAAACCTTGAGGTCAGAGGTGAGTGTCTTCACCAGCCTGCCTGTGTGTGTGTACACCTGCATGCCTATGTCCACGCGGTCTGTGTGGTGGCCTTGCCTTGGGTGAATAAGGGATGTCTCATCTGCCTACATTGCCTTGTATCTTCTTCAGCTTCCCCACCTCCCTGTCTTCCTCCTTCCCTTGCTTCAGAGCTTGGGCCTCACATTGCCTGCCTCACTGTTTGGCTTGGAAGTAGTATAGCATTCTGGGTCACTTTGCTATCATTCTTCTTTAGAGCTGAGACTGTATGTATGTATGTATGTATGTATCTTTCTCTAAATTGTTCTGCCCATTCATCTGTTGACAGATAACTAGATTGACCCCAGTTTCTTGCTCTAGCTAGTGTTCAAAACAGCAGTAAAAATGGGAGCAGGTACCTCCATGGGAGGTATGGACTTTCCTTGGCTATGTGCACAGGAGTAAAACAGTGAGGTCGCTTGGAGGATCACTTTGCTCTTACGTACTTGAAGGAAACATCCACCCCACGTTCCGCCCCTGTAGCCACCTGCCATTCATTCCTTCGTTCTGTCTTGCCATCGCCCTGGAAGCTGCTGTCTCCGCTTCAAGGAAAGACCCACCCTTAGTGCAGATGCCAGAGCTGACAGTGACCCAAGAGAATCCCCTGTCAGGCCTGCTGATGCAGGCAGTGGAGCGTGGGTACATAACACCCCCACCTAGCTGGGTCACACCTGATGGAGTTCCTGTCCCCTGTGCCTGCTTGTTCTGCTCTGTAGAATAGAGGAACAAGACATTTTCACATGCCACAATTCATCCTTTTTCTCCCAGAGAAGGCTGGTATAATACCCACTGCCCATGCTGACTTTCTCAAGTGTGTGATCTTAGCACATTCCTCCATCCTTCCCTATAGTTAGGAAGCATCCAGTAACAGCCAGCATCTGCTGTGTGTCTCATATAAGCTACTGACTGATGTTTTATACACAGCCCTTCAGATAGGATCTTAATAACCCCACAAGGAAGTCTTCCTGGATATGTTCGCCCAGGCTTACTCAGTGGGAGTAATCAGAAGAGTCGGGGTTTTTCACAGTTCAGCATCAGTGTCCAGGTTTCCAACCACTGTCTGCACCACTGAAGGGCAGCCATCTTTGTGCTTATGTAAACATACACCAGACCATCTGTCCTAGTGTCTGCTGCTATGATAAAATGCACCAACCAAAAGCAGCTTAGGGAATAAAGGGTTTATTTGAGGACATGATTTTGGGGAGAGCAAGGCAGGGACTTAGTGTCGCAGGCACAGTCAAGAGCAGAGAGACTAAGCATGCAGATCTTTGCTTGCTTGTTACCCCTCAGCTAGCTTTCTTCGCTCTTAAGCAGGCCAGGGTCTTCAGCCTAGGGGATGGTGCAGCCCAGGGTGGAAGAGGTCTTCCTATACCAATTAACCATCAAGGCAGTTACCTAAAGACACGCCCATAGGTCAGTCTGATCTAGATAATTCGTTAGTAAGACTCTTCCCAGGTGATTCTAGGTTCTGTCAAGTCGACAGTTGAAACTAATTAGCAACTAACTAACCCCACCCCTCAGGTCTGAATGGTAAGGGGTGTGTGTGTGTGTTGGGGAGGTCAGTTGCTCAGATTCACTGCATTGGTCCTGTTTGTGCTTATTAAATGATTTTCTTTCTTTCCTTTTTTTGTTTTTGTTTTATTTTCAAGATAAGATTTTTTTCTGTGTAGCTTTGACTCCCTAGAACTCGCTCTGTAGACCAGGAAGGACTTGAACTCAGAAATCTCCCTGCCTTTGTCTTCTGACTGGGATTAAGGTGCACCATACTACCACCCGCCCTTATTAAATGATTTTCATGGCAGGGCCTTGATCAAGGCGCTAAGAATCAGATGCTGTTGATGAGCCTGGCCAGGGGTGAGGCAGGTGTTAATCAAGTGGCCATATATGTGGATGTTTGGCCACACCTCATGTAATGATGGCCTCTTGTGGGTACACAGCATCTGAGGTCATGGTCAGGCATGGCCTTTTGGTGCGCTCTAGAAACACCATGTAAACAAGGCACATGAACAGCCAACACTTTAGGATTCCAATGAGACTGAAGAAATCCCTGTTGCCTGGTGCTGCCTTATCTTTTCCTGCAGATAGACATCACTACAGATAGGGCACCAACTACAGATGGAAGGAACAAGTCTGCCCAAATCTGGTTTGATGAATCTAAGAGTTTATTTGGGCTACATACAAGGCCTGAGAGAGGGATCACCTACAGGGGCACGGATGACCCCAAACAACCACATAACAGAAAATCCCCACCCTGGCCTGGGTGATGCTTTCTCCACAACTGTTTCAGTCAATCCTTCTGCGTTCCGTGTTCTCTGGTATCCTGAGATCACACAGCATCTCCTGAGATCCCACGCAGCTGGGCTGGAATCCCTCCCACATAGCCGGGAGAATGGTGTAAGAAGGTGTGGCTGAGTCTTAGGTTAAGGTTCAATGACCCTCCTCTCTCTCTCCTATAAGGGAACACTAACGGGTTCCCCCTTGTTGGGGGTCTCCAGAACTCTTGCAGGGAATGGCAATTGCTCTAAAATGTCAGTGGCTCTTGGGAATGTAGCTCAGTTCGTAGAGGGTTTGCCTCGTGTGCATAGGGCACAGCTTCCAACCTCATTACTGCATCACACCAAGTGTGCACGCCTGGAGTTTCAGCTCTCAGAAAGCAGACGTAGAACTGTTAAATTCAGTCACACAGCGAGTTTGAGGCTACTCTAGGCTTCATGAGACCCTGCCTCAAAAACTAAAACCAAACAAACAAAAAAGCCAACTGTGACAGTTTTGCTTGGAGGACGTTATTCTACAGTGGACATTATTCACTGTAGCTGTTGTCACGCCCCAGTGCTGCACCCGTGCTCATACAGGTGGCAGCGCACACCATCTATTCAGTGCCTGATGGGTCACTCACTCATTGCATATGAAGGCGACTGTGGGATGGAGGCAAGTCGCCACGTCTCTCGAGCGGTCTGCTGTCTTTCTGCAGGAACCGTGGAGCACACAGCACATCCCAGCGCTGTTCTCGGCCTTCTGTGGGCTGTTGGTTGCACTGTCCTACCATCTGAGCCGGCAGAGCAGTGATCCATCGGTGCTCCTGTGAGTAACTGTCCTGTATCCCCCCCACCCCGTGTGTGTGTGTGTGTGTGTGTGTGTGCGCGTGCATGCCCACATGTATGAGAGTATAGAGGCCAGAGAGCCACCTCAGGTATCATCCCTCTGGTGTGGTTCCCCATTTTCTTTTGAGACAAGACTCTCTCACAGGCCTGGAGCTTGCCAGTTAGGCTAGGCTGGCCAGCAAACCCCAGCAATCCCCCTGTCTCTGCCTCCCTGGCACTGGGATTATACATGGGTGGTACCACACCCAGAATTTTTATGTGAGTTCTGAAGATTGAACTCAGGTATGACAAGCACTATCTCCCCAGTTCCCATGGTTCCTTCTTTCCCAGGCTGTGGGTGGACTTCCCAAAGCCCTATTGGCTCACCAAAGTAGAGATGGCCATTTGGAGCTCTCTGCCCTTTGATACTTGCTTGAAGCAGGCTGGTTGTGCCCTGGACGGTGGCAGAGAAATGCAGGGCTGACCTGAAGTGATTGAAACTCAAGGGCAAACTTCCAGCAGACTCCCTCTTTGAACTCCGCATTCAGCGAAGCTCGCAGGTAGCTGGGTGGAGAAATCTGGGAGAACTGTAGGAAAAGCCGCAGGCACAGGTGAGCAGCAGGGCTGTCTTGCTACGGAGCTCGCCCTGTGAAGAGCTCACCCACATCCTGGAAAGGAGGCTTTTGTTTTATTTTGTTCCTTCTTGTACAACCAGCATCCTTGACCTTTAAAATGAGATTCGTGTCAAAGCCTCAAATGCTATCTATTGAAATCTCTGACCACTTGAAGTATAGATCTGTTTCCGGGGACTGGAAATCCTCTGAACAATGTCACGGGGAGTATGAGATATTGATAATAGCGTGTCCTGGAATTTGACCAGACTTACATCACTTTCTGACTTAACATAACCACAGCCTTAGGCTGTTAGACGCATTAGATTGAAAGGCATAGAAAAACGGGGAAACGGGGGAAAGTTAAACACGGCTTGCATGATATTTCATGCCAAATATGTGCCTGGACAGTTGCCTTCTGCTGGTACCATAGGTGAGGATGCAGGGCGGTAGGCTGGAGGAACTAGGAGATGCCCAGATGCTGGCGGTTAGAGTACTGATACCCTTAAAGTTGCCCGACCACTTTTGTCAGGATGAAATTTAAAATTTGAAACATGGGCCAATGAGATGGCTCAGCTGGGAAATGGACTTGGGCAGCCTGCCTTGATTCCCAGAGCCCATAGAAAGGTAGGCGAGAACCGACTCCACTAGGTGTCCTCTGACCCTCACACACATGCCCGCCACCAGGCACACACAATAGTAATAATAACAATAATAATAAAGAAGAAGAAGGAAGGAATGTGTGAATGAATTTAAAATTAAATCATCCTTGTGATCCCAGGAGTGTGTCCTATCTACTGTGATTTTGAAATGGACTCGGTTTGCCCCTTGCAGGTGTAAGACCTAAGGATTTGCATGGTCCGAGACACATATTTTAAAAATGAAACGCTGTGTGTTTTTACACTCTCAGGTCCTTCTTTCAGTGCAGATTGCTTCCTAAATGCTTACATCAGAACCTGGAAGAGTCGGCCACAGACCCTCTCCCTCAGAGGATGAAGGACTCAGTGGTAAGACCTCAGCATGGCAGCTCAGCTTTGGTCTCCTAGGTAGGGACAGTGCGGGAATGAAGAAAGGACACAGAGACACACGGGCAGGGACACTGGAATCAGGTGGGGGCTCTGTACAGCCACCGCTGCAACCTGGAACTTCGGCGTTTATTAGGTCCAGCGTGGCATGGAGGAGGTAGACTCAATAGGAGGTCTTTGCAGACCTCAGCCTGTAAACTTGAGGAGGAAGGAAGGTACATATGGATCAATCATTCATAAACATCCGAGGAAAACTTTGTCATTCCTCTTGAGCCTGGCCCACATGGATAATGACTTTTATAATTTTCCATGGGTCAACCGGCCCATGACATGGCCACTGGCATGGTGTGCCCGTGTAGAAATATTCGTTCTTCACTCACTCAGGGTTTCCTCCACCCCCGACATAAGCAGCCTGCAGTGTTTCTTGATGGCTTCTGCTTTGAGTTTCTGCCTTGACTTCCCTCAGTGATGGACAGTGACCTGGAAGTGTGACCAAATAAACACCCATGCCCCCAGATTTCTTTGGTCAGAGTGTTTTATTACAGTGACCAAAAGGAAGCCAGGACAGCATCCAAAGACATATCAGTGCAAGGTGTTTAAATGCAGAGCAGGTACTGCTGGACCGCGGAGCTAAGTACCAAAAACAAAGGAAGACATTGGCATCTCAAGCAACACATACAGCCTTCCTGCGAATGTAGGACCAGGCGTCTTGGGACAGGGCTTATCCCCCACCCCTCCTGGATATCTGAGAGAATCTATGTTTCTGAACTCTTCCTTGGTGTTACGGCTAGTGGTGATTAGTCTCTATTACCTCGTTTATTACAGCAGAAGCAAGCTAGGAATCATAGAGCACCGTGAGAAATTTGCCCAATGGGCACTGATAGCATGTCACTAGTGCAGTTAGATGTAACAAGTTACCTATTGCTTTTTTTTTTTTTTTTTGCTTTTCATGATCTTTTAAGAAAATCATTTAGACACTTATTGTCGGGGTGAGGAGACGGGGTGCATCTGCCACATTGTGCCTGTTGAGGTCAGAGAACAACCTTTGGCATTGGTTCTCTCCTTCCACCTTTACAAGGGTTTTAGGGATTAAACTTAGGTCATTGTGTTTGCCTAGAGGATACCTTTACCCACTGAGCTATCTCACTGGCCCGCAGTTTCGTGGTCTTGTATAAGTGTTGTCTTTTGGAAACCATATGTGTCAGATGGTGTAATAAGATGTTTATGCTCAGCTCTCTGAGGAGTCCCTGTCTAATCATAAGGGTTTCATGGGGTTATCAGATCCACCTTCCCAGGCTGACTTATCCAGCCTCTGCTGCTAGTAAAAACCCTGCCTTCTGTCTTTGTGCTTCCCTAGGTCTCTATGCTCCTTTTTTTCTTTGTCTGTGTGCCTTTGATTTGTATGAGAGCTCCCAGGAACTTCATTACATAGTGGGTTTTGCAGAGTCCCCCCACCCGAATCCCTATTTTGACTCATTTGGCCAGCACTTTGTCCTGAGCATACACATTTCAACCAAAATACCCACCACGTTATTCTGCCCCGGTTTTCAAAGACTGTATATGGAGAAACACCGATGGAGAAAGGAGATGTCTGTGGGTTTGCCAGTTTCTGCAGGAGCAGGATAGGATGGGTCATGCACACAGACTTCACCCCCAAACTGTACTCAACAAAGAATGAAGATTTGAACTGTGTCCCCATGGCTTGCAACATTCTTTCTTCCGTGTGCCTCATGAGCAAAGCCCTTCTGGTTTTTGCCCCATCCTCCTCCCACGTTCATCATTCTCAATACATTATTTTTTTTAATGCTTTTATTATTGCGTATACAGTTCAGGCAGCTTCTTCTAAGCCATTCATTGTAACGTCTAGATTTCTCTGGTTTCCTCCCTTTCTCAATCTTTAGGTTGTACAGTGTTAGGACAGCTTCTTATCCTTCCCTTGGGAAGGAAGTATGGTATCTTACCAGAAATGCCACACTAGGACGTGGCTCAGCTATCAAGGTGCAAGCATGAGAACCTGAGTTTGACCCCCAGAGCCCACAAATAGAAGCTGGGTGTGCTGCTGTGCATTGCTGGGTGTGCTGCTGTGCATTTGTAACCCCGCCCCCCCACGCACACTGGGGAGATGGAGACAGGCTGATCCCTGGGGCTTGCTAGGTAGCTAATGTAGCTTAGTTGGCAAGTTCCAGACCAATGAGTGACTCTGTCAAAAACAGGATGGATGGCTGATGAGAAATGACAACTGAGGTAGACATCTAGCTTCTACACACACACACACACACACTCACCACCAGCCACAATAAATTTTAAACACTTAATGTACTGAGAGCAAATGTTATCTCTTGGTTGAGCACACATGAAGTTAGCACTAAAATGGGGGAAATTATCACCACCGAATATCTTGGTGTAAAGCCTGAAATGAGGGAATGTGAGTAAGGTTTCTTTTATAAAGAAAATCGTATTACAGCCGATTATGATCGCTAGCCGGACCCACAAATGCCTGCATGGAAAAGACAACTTAGAAAGCAAGTGCACATCCACAAACCCAAATCACCTTCAACAGCCAAGCCAGAGCTGCCCCAAGCTCTCAGTGGTGGGAAACATAGGAAGAGATAATAGGGCTGTGTGTACCAAGAGGTAGAACAGAAAGTGAAAGGGGCAGTATTAACATGTAAACAAGGGGCTGGAGAGATGGCTCAGCGGTTGAGAGCATTGCCTGCTCTTCCAAAGGTCCTGAGTTCAATTCCCAGCAACCGCATGGTGGCTCACAACCATCTGTAATGAGATCTGGTGCCCTCTTCTGGCCTGCAGGCAGACATAATACTGTATACATAATAAATAAATAAATCTCTAAAAAAAAAACAAACAAACATGTAAACGAATCTCTCCTTACAGTGATAGGCAGACCTCCCCTGGCTCTGTGTGGGAAGACTGAGGTTTATCCACTGCTAGGCATTTTAAAATATATATTTTTTTAATGCTTAATACAGTTCAGAACATTCCCAGTGGGATCAAATTCACAGCACTGGCAAAAGATTGTAAGGTTTATTTAGAAAAATAGCAGCTCATAGTTTAAGAAAGACTTGAAAGAGAGGAAAAAGGCAAATTTTGTGCTTTGGGATTTAAGAATCTAAAAGAGGTTGAAGCATGAGGAGAGAGAGAGAGAGAGAGAGAGAGAGAGAGAGAGAGAGAGAGAGATCAGAGTAGTTTTAGCAGATTAGCAGCTCTGAGGAAGGCAGAAGGGGCCCGTCAGTCATGAGAACACATTGTGTGAAAATTATCAGATGTGTGGTGTTCAGCAGCAGGGGTGGGGGGATCGGGGGCGGCTGTTTATATGCTAACTCTTCACTGGACACCAGGGTGTGTCACTAAGAGATTAGAACGTTTCAGGAAGACAGGAGAGAGTGGGCAAGAGAGGAAGCCAACTGGGACCTGCCCACCTGACATTGGGGTAGATAAATCAACAAAGGAAACTTGCTGGTTAAAAGTGAAACGATCCATATCGAATGACAAAATGAAGTCAGACTCCTGTGTCACACTGTACTTCAAAGTCAGCCCCAGTGGACTGCAAATGCAGAGGTGGGAGATGGGGCCTGAGGGCCTGGAGAGCCCAGCCTCTGACTTTCTTTCCTAACAGCCTTTAAGAGGTCAGCTGTTTAGGAAGGGACCATTTCAAAGAAAACAAAGAGTCAAGTCTATTACTGCTTCATAAATTAGCAATGATGATTTTTCTTTATTGTTTTAAGTTACAAAGGAGGACATAAATAAGAACGACAGGGAGGAGGCAGTTGTTTGCAATGAGGACCCCTAGACTACACATTTTAGCTCAGCCTGTAGCTAAAAATCACATGTCCTTGGGAGACTGTGGAACTACCAGGACACATGCCCAGAATGCAGAGGCTTTTAATTATTTTAGAAAACAGTTTGGAATTTTTCTTTTAAAGTTAAGCCCCAGAGATCCATATAAACCAGCCAATATTTACCCCCCAAATATTTACACAAGAGAAGGAAGAATACTCGTTCCTAGAGGTGTATCATGGCTATTCACAGCAGTTTTATTTAGAACAGTAAAAACTGGGAGCATGCCCAAGGTCTGTCCACATGTGAGTAAACACGCTGCAGTATAGCCTGCAAAAGAATACTTCCCAGCAACAAGGAATAATTCTAATAGACAATAGCCTGAAACAAATATCGGAATAATTATTACTGTATGTGGTGGTTTAATAAAAATGGCCTCCATAGGCTTATATATTTGCATGCTAAATTCCCAATTGATAAACCCTTTGGAAAGGACTAGGAGGTGTGACATTGCTGAAGTATGTGTGTCACTTGGGATTGGCTTTGAGGTTTCAAAAGCCCATGCCTCCCTCTGCCTGCTACCTGTGGGTAAGGAAGGATGCAAATCCCTCAGTTATGGCTGCAGCACCATGCCTGTCTGCTTCCTGAGGTGATGACCATGCCTCTTTAAAACTATGAGCCAGCCCCCAATGAAATGCTTCCTTTGTAAGAGTTGCCTTGGTCACAGTATCTCCTCACAGCAACACAACAGTGACTAAGACTGAACAAAAGAAGCCAGACCCAAAACTAAAAGCACCCAGAATGTGATTCCATTGATATAATATTATAAAGATGAGATCAAACTATAAACATGGAGTAGATTAGTAGTCCCACAAAGATAGTGTAGAGAGAGAGATAGAGTGAGCAGATGCCAGAAAGGAAACCCCAGAGCCAATGAATATGCTGTTCTACATTTTTAATCATTAAATTAAACAATCAGTAGTGATGGTCTTTTGGGGGTAGGGATGCTGTCAACACTCATTATGCTGGTACCAGAGAGATGCCTTAGTGCTTAAAAGCACTCATTGCTCTAAAAGAGAATCTAGGTTCAATTCCCAGTGCCCACATGGCAGATCACAACTGTCCATAACTGTTGACAGAGACTGCTTGTTCATTTCCCAACCACCCACCCCCGAAATAAGCACCCAGAAACAGTATTAATTAAAAACACTGCTTAGCCTATTAGCTTATGCATATTTCTAGCTAGCTCTTAAATCTCAAATTAACCCATTTCTATTAGTCTGTGTATTGCCATGTGGTTGTGGCCTACTGGTAAGGTTCCATCTGGCATCTGGCATCTGTCTTCTGTGGCAACTATACGGCTTCCCTTAATCTGCCTACTTTCTCCCAGCATTCAGTTTAGTTTCCCCACCTAGCTCTATTCTTCCCTGTCATTGGCCCAAAGAGCTTCTTTATTAACCAATCATAATAAAACATATTCACAGCATACAAATGGGAATCCCACATCACATAACTACATTTCCAGGGGATCCTTTGTTGTCTTCTGGCCTCCATAGGTACCAGGTATGCATGAATGCAGGCAAAATACTCATACACATAGAATAAAAATGAATAAATCTTAAAGTCTCATCAGGATTCACATTTTCAACACATCAACTCTACCTCAACAAGGCTGTAAAACTTAGAATAAGGAAAGGAAGCGGGCAGGGAGAGCAGTCTGTAAGTAGAGAAAGCCTGTGCAATGGTTTGTGTTTCATGTCAGCAAAGGACAGCATGCCAGGCTGGCCTGAGGCTCAGTGGGCAGATTGCTTACCTTGCACACACAAAGCCCTGGGTTCATTCCCTGGCCCTATGTAAACCAGGTATGGTGGCATCTAACTGTAATCCCAGGATGTGAAGGGTGGAGACAAACTCAAGGTCATCCTCAGGTGATGAGCAAGTTCAAATCTAGCCTGGGATATGAGAGCCTGTCTCTAATTATTTAATTACCGTGTTGTTGAACGTGCCCTCCATCTTGGGGACAGAATGAAAACTCTTGGCGCTTGTGTTTGCCTGAGAGACGGAATGGCAGCCCTTCAGACTCACCTGCCCGCAGTGGAACTGTTTACCCTCAAACAGGAAAGCTGGCCAATTAAATATGACACAATTTTAAATGAGACTACTTGGTAAAGTGTTAGTCTTCCCTATGGACAAAGATTTAGTAATTTTGAATGACGAACTCATGCCAAAGAGAAACAGAAAAAAGTTAACCATCTTTACAACCAGAAAATGCTGTGAATGGCAGACTCACCCTCTGGGAGGCTGGTGTTTCACAGGTATGAGGATTGACAACAGAGCCTAGACATTTTTCTAGGCTTGCAAACCTGATTTCCCTGGATGGAGATAAAGCTAAAATGAACCAAATCTCAGATCACTGTTTGTCCTAGTTACTTTTAATTGTCGACTGACACAGCCCAGTGTCACCTGAGAAGGGAGTGTAGACTGAGGAATTGCTTAGATCACATGGGCCTACAGCCTGTCTTTGGGGCTTGTCTAGATCGTTAATTGACATAGGAGGGCTTAGCCCACCGTGGGCAGTGACATTCCCTGGGCAGGTGGGCTGGGCTATACAAGCAGCAAGCTAAGCATAAGCTTATAAGTGAGCCAGCAAGCAATATTCCTACTTGGTTTTTGCTTCATGCTCCTGCTTCAGTTCCTCCTTGACGTCCTTCATCGACAGATCGTGTAAGGACAAATCCCCCTGCTCCGGGCTGCTTGGTCACTGTAACAGGTGGAAGCTATGGCAGATTCCTCCCACGTTCGGTACCTGTCGACTTCCAAGAAGGAAGTTCAGAACAGGTGCATCAGGCACAGGACACGCAACAGTTTAGGGATGACAGTCTTCTTGAGCCCCCCACTGATGAAACCACTCTACACGGGTGGTCTCCCCCACTACACATGGTCAGCATCAATGCTCTCTGCGATGTCCCCACGATGTCTGCTCAGCTCTACATGTTAACACAGGCATCGAGCTGGAGACAGGATCATGACATGGAAGAAACAACACATTGCTTAAATTTTAAAATCAAGAAAAGAAAGCCAGCTGGGGTGACACTCACCTGCGGTCCCATGCTGTGTGTGTATTTAAGTAGTTGGAAAATGGTGGTCTTTTGTTTGCTTGTTTTTATTTGTTTATGGATCTGATGGTTGAATGAGAATGTACAATCAGTGTGGTCCAAAATATCAGAATTGTGTGCAAGCCTTCTGTTTGGTGTCCCTCGGCTGTAGATGTGTCGACACCCAGGGCCACTCGGGACCTCGTAGACTGTTAGCATCAGCCCTGCTTCATGAGGCCCTGTGATGTAGAGGACTGTGGGAAGTCTGTGGGGACTGTGTGTCCCATCTGAGCTTGTGGAAAGGGACATCAGGTCTATTATGTGTTCTTTCCATGGTAGCGCAGGGATGCTAATCTACCAGCAGCACACCGGCCTTGCTCTCTTGAGATATCCACAGGGGAAGCCAGTGAGCAAGCTCGGTGCTTCTGGAGCATGGGTCTGACTTACGGAAGAGCAGCTTGTGGCGGGTTGGTGTCCCACCACTGACTCACCTGCTAAGGGCTGCTGAGGAAGCCACACAGAGCAGATCTCACAGCCTGCCTTCTCCTTCCAGAAGGATGTCCTGCGGTCAGATCTTGTCGTCTGCTCAGCAGCTGCTGTCCTCTCCTTTGCGGTCAGTGCCAGCACTGTCTTCCTGTCCTTACGGGTAGGTGTCCCCAAGGCTCTGTCCTCCTTTTCTATTCTCTCTGTGGAGGTCAGGTATGGAATAGGGCAAGGAGAGGCAGAGGACCTTGGGGAGAGGGCGGAGGCTAAGGGAGAGGGCTAAGGAGCACACACATTGAGAATGCTGTCCAAGAGGAGGTTTGGGCCACCCCCTTGTGTCACCTCCTCTCCCCCGGGGGAGGTGTTTTGTCTCTCAGAGTGATGGGACAGCTTGTCATCAGGGACAGTCGTTAGTGTGGTGGGCTGGGAACAGACACCAGACCTCCATCAGTAGAGAGAGAAGTGGTTGCATTTAGAATAAGACAGAAGTCTCAGTGACGGAAGGGACCATTTGGACATTTTTACTAAGAACAAGCACAAGCATGGGCCATATGGGACCCTGCCTTGCAGTTCTTACAGAATGTTGCTGCCTTTTCACAAACATGGGACACACGGCCTTCCACGTCTTCCTGGAACATTCTATCAGCTGTGCGTGCTCTTCTCTAGTTCTTCTGGAAAGACTGGAGATGTGTTCCCGGGGGTTAGAATTCTCCTAGCCTCTTCCAGGGGTCATCTCCCCACCATGCTCTCTGCAGCTCTCAGCACATAGATCTTATGAGATGGGAAGAGGGCTGGGGACACAGCTCAGGAGGCGGAGTACTTGCCTTGTGAGCCTTGCCAGCCAGCCTCGACTGCTTAGTGAATTCTAGGTCAGTGAGAGACTGCCTCAAAAAATAAGATGAACAGTACCTGGTAAATGACATCCAAGATTACCCTCTGACTTCCTCATGCATACATGTATCTTATGTACAACTACATGTACATAACATGCACATGCCAAAAAAAAAGAATGGGGAAAGAAAGGAGTGATGGTGGGTTTATGCGATACTTACCAACATGTCTTCATTGACTCTTGACCTCTTTCTCCTTTGCAGCCTTTCCTCAGCATCGTGCTCTTTGCCCTGGCAGGCGCGGTGGGGCTCATCACCCACCACCTGCTTCCTCAGCTCCGAAAGCACCACCCGTGGATGTGGGTTTCACACCCTGTGCTCAAGAGCAAGGAGTGCCAGCAACGGGAAGCAAGAGGTCAGTGCCCCAGCCTTATGAGGGACCATGACGCGGGGGACACACGGCCCATGTGCACAGCTTCATGAGTGTGCTCCATCTTATGAGGGACCATGACGCGGGGGACACATGGCCCATGTGCACAGCTTCATGAGTGTGCTCTGTGCCGCAGTGCCACATGCTTCAAAGGACACAGGGATTCAGTGCATGTTTGCCCATAGTAAAAGCAAAGAAAGTCTTTGTGCTTCAGACTCTAGGTGTTGCCCAAAACAGGCTGGCCAAGGGGAATAAGTAAGGAAGTCTGTCAAATTAGATGTATGCACTGTTAAAATAGTCACTGCTTACCGATTTCACAGGAAAATTAACTTCCGTTGTTCATGTTGGGAAGGTACAATTCAGGTTCACATTGGCTGGGCCCTAAGGACAACGTCTCTTCATATTCGCCCATTAACTCTGAGGCTCTGGATTCTTGAGTTTCCATGAACTAACTTTGTGTAGACAGAAGCTATGTCTAAATGTGTTGACCTAGCAGTTACCCTGGGAGAAACAGCCTGGGGTAAGCGGCAGCTTCAGAGCTTCAGTTAAGAAATCATCTCTTCTGGAAGCTGGGGGCGTGGCTTGATTGGTGGCACCCTTGCCCAGCATGGAGGAAACTCTGGGTTTAATCCCTAGCACCGAATAGATGGATGTGGGGGCAGATGTAGGAGGACCAGAAGTTCATCCTCAGCCATATCGTGAGTGT
>PVIU01024292.1:0-25794 GCA_004026605.1 Ondatra zibethicus
CTCAATCCATTGCTCTGATGTGAATGTGGGTCTCTGTCTCTATCTCCATCCATCGGATGAAATTTCTATAATGGTAATCAAGATAATCATCAATGTGACTATGGTACAAGGCTAGTTCTGGCACCCTCTCCTCTGCTGCCTGAATACCTAGCTGGGGACATGCCCGTGGACACCTGGGATCCCCAGGGCCAAGTACCTTATTTCTTAGTAAAAAGAGACACACTCAATCTTTGAGATTTTAACATATTCTGAGCTGTAAGGTTTTCATGATACTTCCTTTATCATGTTTAGAGTTACATATATTGTTTGAAAAGGTATTTTTGTAGCATATGTAACCTGAAATTGCCAAATTTCACATCTGTTAAAATGATCATGTGTTATTTTTATTTAAGGTTGTCATTTTACTCTTTAGAATTATACTAATTCAGTTCTGAATGTTGAAAAATATCCTATAATAAATTATATTTTTAAATGATTCTTTTGTATTTAATGATTCATTTAAATATTCTTTTAAATGATTCCCTTTTTGAAGAAGGAAAAGGGGGGATGAGGAGGAGGAAGAAAAGATATGAAATGGAGGACAGTGAGATAGAGATGAGCACAGAATCATGGTGTGACTCTCTTATATCTGAGATGAATACTGCACAGAATCATGGTGTGACTCTCTTATATCTGAAATGAATACTGCACAGAATCATGGTGTGACTCTTTTATATCTGAAATGAATACTGCACAGAATCATGGTGTGACTCTCTTATATCTGAGATGAATACTGCACAGAATCATGGTGTGACTCTCTTATATCTGAGATGAATACTGCACAGAATCATGGTGTGACTCTTTTATATCTGAAATGAATACTGCACAGAATCATGGTGTGACTCTCTTATATCTGAGATGAATACTGCACAAAATCATGGTGTGACTCTCTTATATCTGAGATGAATGCTGCTCTCATGCTTTCACTCTTAGTGAAGCGACATCTGGTTTTCATATCAGTGTTACTATCGTTAAAGATTTATAAGACACGTTCACAAGTGTGCCTTCCTATTTCATTTTCTATTGATATTTTTTGTGACATCAGACTTGTCTTTTTTTTATTTGATAGATTTGTGCAATATAACCATCTCTGCCTAGGATTTAATTGTTAGAACAATTTCAACTATCAATCCAATATCTTTACTAAATATAGTGCTACTTAGACTTCCTTTCTAAGTTAGTGCTGTTTTTAATCTTCCTTATGTACCATAGCCAATTAAATAATAAAAGCTGTCCGTATCACCGCTGTATCGCTATGACTGTGTGTGTGTACTCCTTTGTGATTCTTTTCTTCCATTTATTTTATTTTGCAGATGGATTCCCTCTTTGTCTTTTCTCATCCATCTCAGTGTAAGTCAACACATTTTACTGTTTTTCTCTCAAAAGACATTTATATTTTTATGCATATAGCCCTATATTTTTCTGATTATTTACAATTATTTACCTACTTCTTTTAACTTAACTTGAATTCATTTTTCACCTTTTCTTACACTATTATTGTCATTTCTTACTTTGTACAACAGGATACAGCAGCCCAAACATTCTCAAAAGATAAAGTAGAGACAACCAATAAATATGAAAAAATAGTTCAATATGTTTATTCGTCAGGGAAATGAAAATTGAAAATTTATTTATATTTTATCTGACCCTACGTCAGATTTCCAATCATTAAAAATAAACAACAGCAAATATTAAGAAAGGTGCAATGAAAATGCATCCCTCTACATATAATTCTGTTAAAAATGCAGTCACTCAAGCACTATGGAAATCAACATGGAGAGCCTTAAGAAAACAAGTCCTAGGAATATGCAAAAATGACCGTAAGTCTGAATTCCACAGAACCAGTTTCATGTTTACATTTATTGCAGCACTGTTCATGGCAGCAAGATGTGGAATCAGTCTGGGTGTCCATCAACAGATAAATGGATGAAGAAAATGGTATTTATACACAATGGCGCTCTATTCAACCACCAAGATGAATGAAATGATTCCATTTGCTGCAAAGTTAATGTAATTAGAAGTCATTACACTAACAGATATAAACCAGACACCAAAAAATGTGATCCTAAACTGGAGGTAGACCTATAAAATCATATATATTGTGCAAACAAAGGAAGACCAGGGAAGGAAGGAAACTACTGGGAAAAGACAGGAATGATATCATGAGACGTTAACATCATCAAATGTATCAGATACTTAACAACAAATATCTTTAGCAAATCATCCCTGTCTAGTATAAAGCATGCCAAAAAAGCAAAACTAAGCCATATACTTGTTCTCTCATTCAGTGGAAATGTTGAGATTGTGTTCAACTGATCCAAATAACCTAAGAATACCAGCAACAAGAGGATGGAATTTTCATAACCTTGTACAATAAACCCATAGCCTACAGGCAGTGACCTAAAGCTGGATAGTTATGCGAAAGTAATAAACTTTTATTTTATTTGAAAAAAAAATAAAAACATACAGAGATAATACAATATACAGAGTTTAACCAGCTTTGTAACAAAGTTCAGAGTTATCCCCCCTTCCTCCCCATATTCAACATTATCTCATACTAAAGATTTGCACAATAGTTCAAATCAGTTTGCTCAGAGAGCAAATAGTATATTTGCTAAATTAGCTATATCATTTAGACATGCCAGTCTCTGTTCTAAGTGATAAAGTGGAAATCATGACCATCCTACACTCAATTAAGGAGAGGACATAACAAGATGACAGTTACAAAGTCCACTGTAGCATTTGTAGCAAACATTAAGAACTATTAATTCATACTGATATTTGTGTTATTATTTGAGACCCT
Organism: Ondatra zibethicus; assembly: GCA_004026605.1. Taxonomy (NCBI): domain Eukaryota; kingdom Metazoa; phylum Chordata; class Mammalia; order Rodentia; family Cricetidae; genus Ondatra; species Ondatra zibethicus. The sequence continues at coordinate 2,843 of PVIU01024292.1, forward strand.
ACACTTAGACATAAATGTATCTCCCAGAAATATAATGCACAATTACTAAGTAGTGAACATGATTTTGAAAAACTAGTCTTTCACATTTTATGTGTAGGCTGAGGATAGGATTGATACTATTTGATGGAATAACTTTGTGTCATTATTGCCTGATTATTGATTATTGTCTTTCTAATGATAAGGTCATTCTGGTGCACTTCAACTTGTTGAAAGCAAAGAATGCTCCCAGATTCTCAGACTGTAGCTGAGTAGGATTGATGAGCGTGGAAACTATGACAAGTACTATGGTGTTAACCCCAAAATAGCACTTAGGGGATAGATTTCCTTTAACTTGAGTAAAAAGCACCACCAAAACATACAAAGGAATAATTAACCAACATATTGAGCTGTGGGTAGGAAGCATGGATTTCAGTGAACTAAAAATTAAAAGAAAAAGGAAAAGAAATTAATAGCCAGTTTTAGGTTTTCTTTGCATAACATTGATCTATAGTTTTCAAAACTTAGTTCAGCTTCTTTGAGTCCAGATACAATGCCTTAAAGTTACTGTTGGTTTTGATGTTAAAAATTTAAAGAATTGTTTTCTGTTGTTCTAGATTTTCAGTGCTGAGTCTTTTGGGCTTATGTGCTTTCCTGCCAGAGGCTGTTGGAAGTAAAACATGGAGAATATTTTGGTTACCATCTCTTCATTAGTGAGTTTGAAGTAGGTTAATACCACTGATTACCAAAACTTTAAATTTGCTCTTATTCATCACTTTCAAATTGATATGTATTTTAAAAGTGCCTTGGACAATATTTTTTAAAATTCTGAATGTGGGTGACACTTATGTGACTTTATCTGTTGTGGGGTGAGGGTGGGGGTAAGCCCCTGACAGTGGAACCAGGATAAATCCCTGTAGTATGGAGGCAGGCAGACTGCTTGTTGTCCTGGCCACCTGGCTCCCGGCCGCATGGCTAGCTTACACCCGAAATAACCACACAGAAATTATATTAATTAAATTATTGCTTGGCCCATAAGCTCTAGCCTCTTATTGGCTAACTCTCACATCTTGATTCAACCCATTTCTAATAATCTGTATGTCGTCACCACGAGGTCATGGCTTACCGGGAACGATTCAGCATGTCTGACCTGGCAGCTTCATGGTGGCGGCTCTCTCTGCCTTCTTTCTCCCAGAATTTAGTTCTGTCTACTCTGCCTACCTTAGTGCTGCCCTATCAAAAGGCCAAGGCACTTTCTTTATTCAACCAATGAAAGCAACACAAATACAGAAGAACCTCCTACACCAAATCCAAGGTGAATGAACTGACTTTTTGGAACCCATTCTCTATGGTGGGATACTTTGTTCAGCCTTGATGGAGGGATGGGCTTAGTCCCACCTCAAGTTGGTATGACAGATCTTGTTGACTCCCCAAGTAAGGCCTTACCCTCTCTGAGAAGTAGATGAGCCATAAGAAGGAGGGAGAGATGGAGGCAGGAGAAAGGGTGGGAGGAAGAACTGGAATGGTATGTAAAGTGAAAAGTAAATTTTTTTCAAATAAAAAAGACAAAAAAAATGTGACATGTAAAGTTTAAAAAACTGACTATATTTAATACAAAATTTTGTTATTTTTATGTGGATAGTGATTTCTATCCTAACTACTAAAAGGAGAGAAGAAAGATCAGTATGGTGCATGGTGTAGAGTCTTTTGTTCAGATGGAACACATAAACATCCTAACCCCTTTGTTGTTGTAAGTATTGAATGAAACTGATCAGAGTAAACAGGGCTAAGCATGCCTCCCAGAAAGCCATTTCAGTTTTTCCTGTACATATGTCAAATCGAGCAGTATTCTGCCTCACTGAATAAGAACCCTACTGTGTCAGAGGAGCCCTATTTCTTGTCTCAACACAAATGAGAAGCAGAGATGTGAGTAACTCAAGAAACACCCCTTTGTCATATGAAACTGAAATTAGCAGTAGTCTCCAACTCCCCGTCATATGTAATTTATACACATTCTACTTAAACATATCTTCTCTTTAATATAAAATTCTTTCAACTACTTATTGTTATTAGCCCAAACAATTTTATTTCTCTAAGCCTGTCCATAATAACAAATACATGTATGAATTATTATGGTTTATATTCATTTGACAATATACATAGCTTAGCATTCATGTGTACTTATTGTAATGATTTCAGCCATATAAGGCTGATACTTCCGGGTTCTAGGAGTTATGCAGGTGCAGACAAGTTCTCAGGCAGAAGTGCCTAATGACCACCAGGGATGTTAAATGGCCTTGTGTGATCCAAGTATGATTCAGCAAAGCCCTTGATCACATGTGTGCATTACATCATCCATATATGACACAGCTAAGACCTTGTTCACATGTGTGCATTACATCATCCACGTATGACTCAACTAAGCCCTTGTGCACAAGCATGAGCCCTGTCACCTGCATATGGCATAGCCACATCAATCCCCTGTGCATATGTGCTAGGCAGCTCCTAAAATCTGAATGTGCCATCTTCCTCCCTCTCTATGCACACTGACTTTCCAGGTTTGTGCACGCCCCCTCTAATAAACTCCTAAGCGGGTTTGTTGCATGTTTCATGCTTCCTTCTCACTCACACCGGTAATTTCATTGGTGCCATGAGACTCAGGAGGCTCTCCTGCCCCAGGCCTCTCTCCTGGGGTTGGGATCCAGAACCGGGTATTTTTTCCACAACAACCACATGTTCCATATGCCTAAGTGTGATTTCTATGTACACCACTGGTTTCAATTGGTGAGTTTCCTTCGTTCTGGCCAGTTTAACCATTTCTCCTAACCTGAGGAATTGACTGTTGAGCTCCTGGAAATCTTCTGATGTTCCTAGAAATGAGGGGACAGCCCCCAACCATGGTCTTTACGGCTACAGTTGAGTCCTTCACTGACATTTATCTCTGGATTGCTTCCCTTAGATAAAATTGTCTTTGGATGGCCCTGCACTGGTCCTCCTGTGACTGGAGGCCCAGGATTCCTCAGATTCTTCTTTCTGTTTTTTTCTTTTTCTTTTCTTCTCCCCCCTGCCATGAAAGGCTGCTCAGAGCGGCCTCTTGCCTATCTGGCTTCTGAGTCACCCCAACCAGATCCAGTCAGGCTGTAGCACCCCACCTGTGGGCAGAGGTTGCCCTTCCACAGGTCCTGTGGTGTTCACCACCTATTTACACCCTGCCTGTAGGGGGAGACGTCCCATTATAGGCCTTGTGGTGTCGCCATTTTCACACATTTTTATGGTTTCAGCTATGGGTAGCAAGTCATCCAAGCCCATCAATCCAGCCTCCCCCCTGGGATGCCTTTATAGGCCCTGAAATTCCAGGCCTTAATGCCATACTTCAGATTCCCACACTTGTCCATCTTTGTTCCAAAAAAAAATGGACTCATTACAATTTAGATAATAATGTAAAGTGGCTGCCTAATGGCACCTTTGATCCCAATATTCTATGGGAGCTTTCTAACTACTGTCAGCGCACAGGCAAATGGAAGGAGTTTCCTTAATCCAAACCTTTTACTAGCTAAGCTCTAAGCCTAAGCCCTCTGTCCTTGCAAGTTGTTCACATGCTCACTTGTTCCTAGCTATGCCCTCTGAACTGGAAGAACCCTCCACTTCTGCTCTGGACCCAGCTAATGAACCCCCACCTTTTTGACCTCAATGAGCAGCTACCTCCATTCCTCCAGTCCCTTCCCCTATTCCTTTAGTTCCTACTGTCATCCCTTTTGTCCCTAACCCTGTTGCTTTAGTTCCTACCACAGTTCCTTCAGCTCTTACCCCTGTTTCTTTAGTTACTACCGCCATCCCTCCAGTTCCTATCCCCGTTCCTTCAGCTACTGCTCTGGACCCTGCTAAGGAATCCATGACTTTTGAACTTCAACAGACAGATACTTCTGCTCCTGTATTTCCTGCTGCCTCCCTTGCTCTTCAGCTCTCCCCCACCATGACTAACTACTCCATCAGCCCCTCTGAATCATTCTTCCTCTCTGGTGCCTGGCCACAGCAGTTGCCCAGTTCTGGCACCCACCTTTACCCCTCCTCTCACACGCTCACGTGCTGCTATGGAACCCAACCCTGACCAAGCCAAGCTGGCTACAGTTCTCCCTTTGTGAGAGGTGACCAGCGTAGATGGATTGATTAGGGTACACATTCCTTCTCCATCTCAGAACTCTCCCATACGGAAAAAAACCTGGGGTTCAATATGTCTAATTCTACCACTTTCATAAAACAATTCTAATATATTACCTATTTTATAATCTCACCTTTCATGATATCTCTATGATCCTATCTAATAACCTACTTCCTGAAGAGTACAGGTGAGTTTGGGAGCAGGCCAAACTACATGCAAATGAGATTCACCAACTCATGCAGCACACCCTCTGGGGCAGAGGCGGTCCCCGAAGCAGGAAACTCACTGGGGCTATAACAGTCCAGGCAGGATTTTAGCTAGGGACCAGTTTTTGACTTGCCTCCTGGCAGGTCTCCACAAGGCTGCCTTCAAGCCAGTAAACTATAATAAGCTCTCAAAGGTCATTCAAGATATAAAGGAAAATCCTTCTGTATTTTTGGAATGCCTCACTAAAACTCTGTTACAATATACTAACTTAGATCCAGAAACCACTGAAGGCAGACAGTTGCTCATGACTCATTTTTTTTCCTCAATGCTACCCTGATATTAAGGCTAAACTTAGACATTTGGAGAAAGGTCCCTTGACCCCTCAGTCAGAAGTCTTAGAGTTGGATTTTAAGGTGTATCATGCAAGAAATGACAAAGCCTGCAATCACTGTCACGTGCTAGCCAAAGTCTTCCTACTGGCCAAGGCGACAGACTGCCCGATCTGTGCTGTCTGTGTTGCTCCCTTGTCCCCTGGGGCTTGAGAACCACCAGGCCCATGTTTCAAATGTGGTAGAGCTGGTCACTGTGCTGAGCATTCTCTAATCCTCATCTTGGTCCTATGAGAGCTTGTCCAAGATGCTATAGGGAAGGACATTGTATAGTCGATTGTCCTCGTGTACATAGTGGCATGAAGACATCAAACCCAGAAAATTCTCAAGTTGACCTTCTAGGTATAGCCATGGACAAGTGAGGCTGCCTGGGCTCCTTTGACCTGACCACAACCATCATCTGTAACAGGGAGCCATGGGTAAATATCATGGTATCAGAACAGCCCATCTCCTTTCTCTTGAACACTGGAGCCACATATTTGATACTGAGGGAACTCTGGGGGCCTATCTCTCCTTCTAGTTTCCCTATTGTTGGGGTAGGAGGACAGTCTTGTCTACCTCAGCAGACCCCACCACTTAACTGTGCTTTTAGGGGTATTTATCTTTCTCATTCATTTTTAGTCATGCCAACTTGCCCAGTACCTCTTATGGAAGAGTTTTTTTTAGCAAAAGTAGGGGCTTCCATTTCAGTTTGCTCCTTCCATTCACCTTACTCTATACTCACCAGCAGCCCCCTTCTCTTCCTTCTCCTAGCCTTCCAACCTCCCAGCTCCAATGTGTCTTTTCCTCTAACAGCTTCTCAGGTAAACCCCCAAGTCTGGGACACCCAAAATTCCTCTGTTGCTAAACACCATTCCCCCATTGTTAGCCAATTACAAGACCCTACTTAGTACATTATCCAAGCTCAGTACCCCCCTATCGCCAGAGCTTTAGGGGACTTAAGCCTATTATCTCTGACCTTCTACAAAAAAGCCTTTTCGCCCCACCTCTTTTCCCTTTAACACCCCTATATTTACTGTTTAAAAACCTAACAGAACCTATTGCCTGGTTCAAGATCTCTGGCTAATTAACTCTGCAGTGGTCCCTCTCCATCCTGTAGTGCCTAATCCTTAAACACTTATTTCCACTATCCCTCCAGGAACCTCCCACTTCTCAGTTCTAGATCTCAAGGAGGCTTTTTTTTCTCTATTCCTCTCAGTTCTCAATCTCAAAATATTTTTGCCTTCACCTGAACTGACCCTGACACTCACCTCTCCACAGCTCACCTGGACCATCCTTCCAGGGATTCCAGGACAGCCCACACCTGTTTGGTCAGGCTTTAGCTGCTGATCTACCCTCACTGTCTCTCCCTAAGTCTAAACTCATACAGTATGTAGATGATATTTTATTTGCGGTCCATCCTTGAACATTAGCAAAACTGATACCTCTGTTCTTTTAAATTTCCTGTCCAAAAAGGGCTATAGAATCTCTTCTGCTAAGGCCCAACTGTCTACCTCTCAAGTCATTTACTTGGGATTAACTATTACCCCAACCCAAAAAACTATCACCCTAGACAGAAAAGAGCTAATTTAATCCCTTTCAGTTCCTTCCACAAAAGAAGAGGTTTTATTTTTCCTAGGAATAGCTGACTTCCTGAATTCCAGGATCCTCTTTTTCTCTCCTTTCTTGCCCCTTATACAAGGCAGCTCTTGGTTCACTACATGAGCCCTTTCTCCATCCCATTACTAAACCCTTCCAGAGACTCCAATAAGCCCTTATCCAAGCCTCAGATCTTCATCTCCCAGATTTAACTTGTCTTTTCTCCCTCTATGTAACAGAGAAGGAGGGATACATCCTTGGGGTCCTAGGACAACAGCTGGGACCTTCCTTTGCACCTGTAGCATACCTGTCAAAGAAGCTGGGCCTTACCACTCAGGGCTGGGCACCCTGCATACATGCTTTAGTGGCTGCTAAGTTTCTGAATCATGAGTCAAAGAAACTAACCTTTGGGTCACCGACCACTGTCTTCTCCCCTCACAATCTGTCCCATCTCTTAACTTACAAAGGCTTACAAACCTTACCCCCTTTCCAAGTTCTTTACCTCCAGGTGGCACTAGTAGAAGATGCCACACTCACTTTCCAATGCTGCCCATTGCTTAATATCTCAAATCTCCTACCTCAACCTAACATTAGTTATTCCCCATCTCATTCCTGCATAGAAACCTTAGAGGATCTACTGCCCTTCCTCACATATACAGGAGGGCAAACTTCCCAGACCACTTATACCTGGTACACAGATGGCAGCTCCTTTTTATGTGAAGGGACCCATAGAGCAGGCTATGCCATAGTGTCAGATACTGGGGTAGTGGAGACACAGGCACTCTCTGCTCATACCACTAATCAGCAGGCTGAGTTACTAGCCCTTACCTGTGCCTTCTAGTTAACAAAAGAATAATATTTAAATATTTAAACAGACTCCAAATATGCCTTTCATATCCTCCTGTCCCACACAGCTATCTGGAAGAAGTGTGGGCTTCTCACAATAAAAGGAGGATCCATAACTAACTCAGGTTACATTATGGACTTGTTAAAAGCCTCCCATCTCCCCAAAGCTATAGGAATTATTCATTGTCGGTCTCACCAGACCAACAGCTCCATTATTTCCAAGAGAAATAAAAGGGCTGACCAAGCATCTAGAATGGCAGCATTTCAGAGCCCAAACCTACCTCAGTCACCTCAGGGGGTTCATACAGTATAGCCCACGTTCTCTCAGACACCCACTGACACCAAGCAAATTCAGCCCTACCTACATCAGCTCTTTCATCCTAATAGCAAAGCTCTGTTTCACTTTGTCAAGGCCCACCTCCCACCCACCCCTGAGGACTTAGAGTTCTTAAAAGCTATAACTGCCTCTTGTAAAATCTGTCAAAAGTCAGATCCTAAGACCAAATATCCTAGCTTCCCTTTTCCCACCCACCAGGCAGGGGCTCCCTTCCAGGCACTGACTGGCAGCTGGATTTTACTCATATGCCCACAGTCAGATGGGTTAAATATCTCCTGGTCTTGGTGGACACAATGTCTGGGTGGACTGAAGCATTTCCCACCACTAACAAGAGGGCCTATACAGTTTCTGATGTTCTTCTCTGAGAAATTATCCCCCAGTTTAGAATCCCAACTTCTCTTCAGTCAGATAATGGCCCAGATTTCTCAAACTTTGTCTAAGACTCTTAACATTCCCTGGCATTTTCATATCCCATACCACCCTCAGTCTTTAGGGAAGGTAGAACAAACTAACCGTTCCTTAAAAAAAATGTTCCTGTTAATATGTCACAGTAGCTTCACCTCAAATGGTTAAAACTTTTGCCTCTGGCCCTTTAAGAAGGCTTAGGGCTCTCCCCCAAAGCTCCCTTTTCATCTTGCTTTTTGAACTCATGAATGGGCAGCTAGTTATAACCCCTGGCCTCTCACCTAAAATCTCTCCCCTTCCTGATCTTCTGCTTACTCTGCTGTTATCCCATCTTCATTTTCTATTATAGGATTTTACCGACTACTCATTACCTCAACCATATGCTAATTCATGCCCACTGCAGATTAAAACAGGGGATCAGGTATTATTCTCTCCCCCAAACCAAGGCCGCTCATCCCTTTCCCCTAAATGGCAAGCCCCCTTTAAAGTAATTCTTGTAACTCCCACAGCTGCTAAGCTCGAGGGATATCCTCATTGGATTCAATAGTCCCACTTTAAACTTTTTACTCTTTCAGTTCAAGATACTCCCTCATATATGGTAACAAAAACAGGGCCCTGCTCCCTTAAGTTCCAGAGGGCACCAAGATCATCCACTCTTTCTCCAGTTCCAGAAAAATAAAAGTCTCATCACTGTACTCAACTCTCCTGTGCCCAAAACTCCATATACAATCCCTCTTCCTCTTTCTCTTATTTGCTTTATCAACTTCTCTAGATCTCCAATGTCATGCTTAAATTCCCAGTTAACTACTCAGCTGTTATTACAGGGGCCATCAGTAAACATAGAACCAGAGGTACAAGGATTGCCAAAAGCCTAGGTGGTAAGAAACAATAACGAGTTTGGAGACATTCAAAGCCCCAAACTCCACAGCCCCAAACTCCAAAACTCACAAAACAGACTTTAACATAACAGGTTCATCACTGACTGCAGCAGTGGCTCCTGGATGCTAAGGTGACACCATGACTAAGGAGAACAAGTGCCTTAAGATTTACTTCAGGTAAAACATTGAGGGGTCTAATAATTCCCCTTTCCAACAATTCCCTCTTCTTGTCCTCCATCCTCCCTGCCATCTTCTAGTCCAAAACTATATCATCATAATCACAAGCTTTTAATATGTCTAAAATTTATTTCTTTTCAAACATTTTGTTTATAAGCTCCAGGGAGTCAACTGGACCTACATAAACAGACCCAGACAAACCCAGAATAAGTATCATTTCATTTTTCCCTTATCATTCGTGGGAAATTCCCTCCTCCAACTCCCCCTGCCCCAAAAAAACCCAAAAACCTCTATCTTCCATTTGGGGACTCACTTCCCTTAATCACTGGGATCTAAAATTTTTTCCAGACATAATTTTCTGCTCTTCCAGCATCTTGTGAGGTCTAAACTGCCAGCCATCCTGTTCCACAAAGCCCGGAAGAAAAACAAAAGTAATTAGCTACCCCAGGAAGTGGTCAAGCATCTCAACTCTCTGATGCTCACAAAATCAGCAGGAAGTAGTCACAAGAGAAGATGCCCCATTACTACCCATTAAAGACCACAAACTTCCCAAATTTTTATAATAAACAAAAGGGTGGAATGTAATGAATTCAGCCACATAAGGCTGATACTTCCGGGTTCTAAGGGTCATGCAGACATCCCTCAGAAAGAAGTGCCTAATGGCCCCCGGGGATGTTAAAGGGCCCTGCATGATCCACATATGACTCAGCTAAGCCCTTATACACATGCGAGGATTATGTCATCCATGTATGACTCAGCTGCATATGATGTATCAATGTCAACCCCCAGTGCACATACAGTAGGCAGCTTTTAAAAGCTGGACATGCCATCTTCCTCCCTTTCTCTACACACTGATTTCCCAGGCCTGTGCATGTCCCCTCTGATAAACTTTTATGTAGGTTTGTTGCATGTTCTCTGTTTCCTTCTCACTCACGCCAGGTAATTTCACTTATATAGTTGTATTCAGTCCTTAAAAAAAACTAATATTTGGTATAGATTTTTAGAAACATGATATTGGTCTCCTTTATTATTTCAGAATAAAAACAATAGACTTTTACTAAAATGCGAATTAATTTAGTATTTACATGTAATGCATACAGAAAAGCATTTTACTTGGTGAGAGAATTTAACACACTATGTATCTCTGAAGTTGAGTTGACTGAAGTTGGAACTGAAGACTCAGTTCCAACAAGATTAATGATAAGGACTATAGGTCTTCACATGGTGCATGTTAGCTTTTCATGTCAGCTCATCTAGCAGAGGGCCAGTGAGCAGTCAAGAAATCTTCCCCAAATTCATTTTTATAGACAGCTAAAGTGTCATTGATTTACCCCTATATCTTATATAAGTACCTGAAATGTTTACCCATGCACGCTTAAAGACTGAATACAAAAGAGATGCTTGACATAAATAGAACTAAACTATAAAAAATTTCACACAAAAATTAATATACCTTTGAGTTATGGTCCATTGTGTTCAAAAAGTATCTTTCTTAGATTGAATTACTTTTCTGAATAGGAGACACCAAAAAGCTAATGTTTTATTCAGTAGGAATAAACAATTTTCACTCCAACAGACACATACCAGGCACAGAACTGCAAAAGAAATTAATAAATAAGAATGTAGAATTCTTTCTCAGGAATTCAAAATTAAATGAAATGAGCACAGATAAATTTACTGTAATAAATGTGTTGTGCTTAAAAATTCCATGACTATGATAATGAACACAGGGCAGGGGATTAAAGAATATCTACATCGTTTGGGGACTTTTAGTGTCAGAGACCAGCTTTGACAAAAATACCAGCTTTGACAGGGATCAGAAATGATAGTAAAGAATATGAGGATGCCAGTAAAACTTATAAAGAGAAACATAGAATAGCATTGGGAGGGAGTTCCAGTGAATACTGAAATCACCCTCATTTAATTTTCCCTACACTATTATTCCCCAATATAGAAAGGGGAAGAAGGCAACAAAAGACTTCTTTAACATGATACAAAGGAAAACTCAAGCAGTTAATTGCTTCAACACTTTGAGAGATCAAATCATTAGCATACTTTTGTTTAGGCAGTGAAGTCACCCTAGACCAAGTATCCCGAAGGCAGCCACTCTAAGGTTAAACTCCAATAACAATAGAAGGAGCAGAAGTATGCTTGCATATCCTGACTGGGAGAGATCCGGCACATCTGTCGCTGGCAGCTCCATGGCATTCCTCTCTTGGCAAGCCACTGCCATGTGGTGATATACAGATCAATAGAAATGGGTTAAATTAAGATGTAAGAATTAGCCAATAAGAAACTAGAGCAAATGGGCCAAGCAGTGATTTAATTAATATAGTTTCTGTGTGGTATTTTGGGGCTAAGCTAGCTGGGTGGTCGAGACTAATAAGCAGGCCCTCCTTTCAACAATTGGTTCCCAACATGGGGTGCCAGATGATGACATAAGTCACAAAACAATCCCACACCAGGTGATATTTATGACCAACATTTCGGGCTTTCTTTAAAGGGTGTCGACTCAAGTCTGACTACTTCCTGTGGGCATGGGGCAACACGAAGGAGGGGACAGTTGGGTGTTGGTAGGTTCACAGTCAACGAGAGGTGTGGCTGGAAAGGCGTCCTGTTCACTGTCATCCTGGAGACGCCAGGCATCTGCTTCTTGAGGGAGATAAGAAGGTAGGTATATCTAGGAGAAAAAATATTGTTATTAACTGTCTTATTTGCATCCCCAAAGATGAGCATGCCAGGATGGGGAGCAGGTAAGCCCTTAATTGTGGCATCTTGGAAAACCAGAGGGTAAAAGGTCCTAACAGCTAGACAGACCGTGTGTCCTGAGTAGGTGCCTGCTTGAGCCTGGAGACACAGTACCAGCATGGGTGTCCCAGGAGCTTGGCAGTCGAGGGGCGGGTGAGGATTACCATGTGAGGTCCTGTCCATCGAGGTTCAAGAGACCTAGGAGTTAGCTGTTTGAGGAGTAGTCTGTCCCCTGGGGAGGGCAGAGAAAGTTTAGGGGCATTAGGGTCCACTGGTGTGGGGGCAGGTAGACAACTGTCAGTGTGTGAAATGAGAAGGGACCTCAGTAGAGAGAGGTAGGGTAGATATCCCACCAGTGGAGGTCTCTCTGGCTGCCTGGTACAGAGGCTTGGCTATAATGGCAAAGCTAGGAATCCAATGGTGGAAGAACCCTAGCAGGCCCCCAAAATGAGAGGATCTGAGCCCCTGTGGTTGGAAGCTGTAAATCCGGCAGTGCCTGGACCCTATCAGAGATGAGTGTCTTAGACCCTGGGCTAAGCTGAACACCCAAATATACCACTGTAGGAGAGCACAGCTGAGTCTTAGTTGGTGAGGCTCGATATCCCAGGGATATAAGGAAGTTCAGGAGCACAGAAGTGGCCTGTTGGGACACAGACAATGTAGGGACTGCAGAGAAGTAGGCCATCCACATACTGGAAGAGCATGCTAGAACCTGTGTCAAAGTTTGAGAGATCTCGAGCCAGAACTTGGCCAAAAATATGGGGGCTATCCCAGAAATCCTGAGGGAGAACAGTCCATGTAATCTGTCTGGAGGATCAGGAGTCAGGGTCCTCCCAAGTGAAGGCAAAGGGGAAGTATGAGTCAGTGTGTAAAGGGATAGTAAAGAAGGCATCTTTTAGGTCCAGAACAGTAAAGTAGGAGGTGGTAGGAGGGACATCAGACAGGAGATTGTATGGGTTGTTAACCACAGGGTGGACTGGAATAACTGCCTCATTTATGAGGCAGAGGTCTTGAACCAAACAGTAAGCACCACAGTAAGAACCAAACAGTTTACACACAGGAAGAATTGGAGTGTTGCAGGGTGAGTGGATAGGAATGAAAAGTCCTTGGGATAGGAGATGGGTGATAATAGGCTTAAGACCTCAGTGGTGGGTTTCAGAACTAGGAAACTGGGGTCTGGAAGGGAGGGACGAAGGGTCTTCAAGGTGAACTAGGACTGGTTTGTGGTGAGTAGCAATCACAGGAGTAGAAGTGTCCCATACTTGGGGCTCTGCTGGATCAGGGAGAGTAGGGACAGGACAGTCTGGACTAGGAACCTGTGAGGTCGTTAAAGTGAGAAGAGAGTGAAACTCAGGAGAGTGTGTGGGGGCCAAAGAGAGTGTGGCCCTGAAGCAGCTGAGAATATCTCGACCCAGTAGAGGAGCAGGGCAAGCAGGTATAACTGGAAAATAATGAGAGAAAATTTGAGCTGCAAAAATACAGGGCAGTGGCAAAGTTTTAAGTGGGGAGGAACAGGTCCCATCTACCCTCATAACTGAAACTGGTGAGTGGAATGAGGGGAACATAAGGCCCAAGTGAGATGTTGAAACAAAATAGGTAGCTCCCGTGTCCAAAAGAAAAGTAATGGACTTACCTGCAGCATTACCCTAGGTTCAGATAGTGTTATGGAAATTACCAAGTCTGGGCTGCATTAATCCTCTGCAAGGCCGAGAAGTTCAAAGGCTGGCACAGTCTTCCTTTCCGATGTTGGTGAGGATGAGCCCGTATGGGGGCACTGTGATTTCCAGTGTCCAGGTTGCTGGCAGATAGGGCATGGCCTCCTAGGAGGCCCAGGGCAATATCATGCCAAATGGCCATTTAGGCCACACTTGAAGCAGCCTGCCGGTGAGGTTGACTTAGCTTGGGCTCTGCTGGGATGGAGCCTCATGGTTGCCTTCCCTTGTGTCCCTTCTAGTGGCCTCAGAGCAGCTTCTAAGTCTTGGGCCTGTAGTGTTGCTGCTTGTTGTAGCCTTGTCTGTCAGCCAGACTCAGCTGTTTCTTCTCAGGGATTAAAACCTTTAAAGGCCATTTTCACCAATTTCTGTATAGGGGTTTGGGGACCTTCCTCAGCCTTTTTAAAACTTTTCCCTAATATCTGGTGCTGACTGAGAAATAAAATGGGTAGCCTGGACCATGGCTCCCACTGAAGAGGCCAGATCCAGCCTGGTATAATGGACCATGGTCTCTTGTAATGGATTTTTAAAAAATGGCTGAGATTTCATCAGCTAGCTGTGTGATCTCTTGAAGTTTACCAAAATTAGCTGCTTTTTCTGAGACCATCTCCATACTCTGAAGGAGGCAAGGAACCATCATGCCCCGCCTCTGTTGGCCTCTTTGGCCAGGTTGGTAATCGCAGTGTGGTTCTGTGGCCGGCAAGGCCACTTCCCCCTCTGCATATGCCTCGCTGCTGCCTGAATTCTACTTCGCTCCTCAGGAGTGAGAGTAGAAGCTTGGATGACATAGTAGTCACACCTGGTTAGATCACAGGTCTGGGACAGACAGCGAAACTTCTTAATATAAACAGAAGGATTAGCAGAGAAGGAACCCAGCCGCTTTTCTATCTGAGTGAGATCTGGAAGAGAAAAGGGAATATAGACTTTTCTAATGCCATCGACACCTGCCACTTCCCGGAGAGGGCAGAGAAGGGCAGAGTTATAATGGAATTTTGTACAGGAAGAGGCAGTGGAGGATTGGGAGGAGTTAACCCAGTGCGCAGAGGGGGTCCAAGGGCAGGAAAATGCGGTGCAGGGGGTGGGTAAGGGGAAAGTTGACCTTGACCTTCCGGTTTGGCTAGGGAGGAAGCAGGTGAGGGTGGGTAAGGAGAGGAATGTGGAGTATATTGCTCCATGGGAGGGACTTGGAAGTGAGGGTTGAGGGAGTGGGGGAGGGGCCAGTGCCTATGGCTGCTTGGTCAAGGTGGAACTGTCTGGATCACAATTCCCAGATGACCAGTAATCTGGAGATGACTGATCCTAGCGCCCATGACTGGTGCTGCAAAACACTGGCTCCTGAGGGAGGGGAGAGAGTGCAGAGCCCAAAAAACATGGGCATATGAGAGTTCTGTTCATTTGTCCCCACAGTGACAAAAATTTTCTAGGTCTTGGAGGATGGTAAGCTCAAGGCTTTCTTCTTGTGGCTATTGTGTCCCATTGCCAAGATCGTATTGAGGCCAAATCTTAGTGCACAGATAAATTATCCCCTCGGGGCAAATTGTATAGGACAGTCCCAACTTACAAAAATTTTGTAAGAGGCATCTCAGGGGTGAAAACGGATCAAGCTTCTAATTGCAAGCACCCATTTTTAAAGTCTATGTCTAATTGTGTGGCTCAAGTCTATTACAGCATGTCCTCTGAAATAACTCTTGGCAAAAACTGGGCTGTGATAATTGAATGTTGGGCCTCCCTAAACAAACAAAATTCACCTCGGCGAAAGTCTCAGCTTTCACCGCATGGGTGAGGCTTTTGGCGCAGACCCTGTCTTCCACAAAAGCCCCCAAATCGAAAAAGTAAACACAAATGGGTCCCTTAAAACCCTATAGTAGCATAGGTAAGAAAAAGGGACTCACCAAGGTGAAGAGCCGATCTAGCCCTGGAGCTGGGTTTAGCCTGGCCAGGAGCTTGGGCGATAAGGGCACTGCCAACACTCCAACACTTGGCCACGGCCCGCTGGAAAAGCAGCCCCCTAGTGGGACCTCCAAGATGTTAGGAATATTTTCTAACGTGAGCTCTCCGCCAACGCAAAACAATCCCAATAAAGCCAAATCAGAGCAGATTAAAAGATATCCAGGTTTAATTAGATACCTCAGGGAGGGGTCAAGGTTCAAGGGGCACAGGGGAGGGGCCTCCAAAGATGGAGGCTGGAGGCTGGGATTTACAATAATAGAGTGATTTAGCATCCTCCTGTGACTTTCCTATTGAAGAAATTCAAGATTCATTCATTTCTAGGTTTTTGTTGATATTCTACATGACTGTTAAACTAGGGAATGAAAGTTTCAATGAGCCCAGTGTAAAATATTGGAGGAGTCTGGGTGTGTGTGTGTGTGTGTGTGTGTGTGTGTGTGTGTGTGTGTGTGTGACTTTTATTAGGTATCTAGTCACTGAACACCACAGACATAAGAGAAACCAATGAGGACTTCGTTGCTGAAGTGACAGGAATATGGTGACCATATATGGCATGTGATTGAACATTCAAGCTCTTTGTGACCATGCAAAATGAGCTCACAGACATTTGCAGCAGAGGTGGGATGGAACAGCCATTGCTCCTCTAGTGTCTTCCTGCTACCCTGGCTTAGTCACAGAGTCACGAGTTTACAGTCTATTCTGCTTTCTCATGCTAATGAACAGACTCAATGCACTGACTTACCTGTACATATTTATCCAGACTGCATCACACAATAATCTAATGGAAGAGCAGTGTAGTGTAGATTGAAGTACGTAGTGATTTGTGAGCCATTGAGCTCATTATTTGGGGGTTGATAATGTGTCTTCACAGATCAAAACATATGCCATACTAGCCTTGCAACCTGAGTATGATCCCCAGATCCACTGTGGAAAGTGAGAACCAAATCTGAAAATTGTTCTCTGACTTAAATAAGTTCATACTGGCATATGTATCACACACACACACACACACACACACACACACACACACCACACATTTCACACACAAATAAAAATAATGAAATAGTTAATAATGCATTGTTATGTTTATGCAAATTAATATTCTTTTTCTCATGTGCTTTTAATACATGAAACTATATATTAGATTTCCATCCTCTAACCATCTATGAATTCACAATACCCTGACATGTTTGACTCATAAAATTGAAAAAACTATACAAACTTAGATAATTCCTTATATTAATTCAATTTCCATATGAACAAGTAGAAATTTAGTGACATGGGATATCCTGAGAACTTAATTATCTAACAGAAATCTTTTAGAAAAATTATTATTTTGCCCAGAGTCTTAGCACCTCCCTGGATAATTCCATCCCATAAATACCAACTCACTAACTCTCAAAAATATGTTCTTCTTCCACCTGTGCAGTCCTGCTTCTCAGCCACTACCTTAAACAAGATGTTGGAGGGTATTGAGAATTTCCCTTATAAATATACTAATAATTCATATTCTGAGGTTCAATGTTTGAAGTATGAAGACATATAAATTACTTCAGTCTTCTATGGGAAATAAAAAAGGATTGTCACACAGATAAAGTCCAGTAGTATAGGAAGATAAAAGCTAAAAAGAAGGAAGAAGAGAAAGTATTAAATTTGACATAAGAAGTTAGATTTATCTTGCAAATGATAATTGATATGTAAGGATTTTTAGAATAGGAACAGCTGACTTAAGAGCTTCTCGCTAAAAGAAATTTTATATGGTTAAACAAATGCACACAAGACCTTATTTTGTGATCTGTAAGATGTTACACTATTCAAATGTCATTTTCCATCAATAAAATTGTATTTGAATGTGGTGTAGGAGATGCTTCTTCATTTGTATTGCTTTCATTGGTTGAATAAAGAAAACTGCCTTGGCCTTTTGATAGGGCAGAAATCAGGTAGGCGGAGTATATAGGATGGAATGCTGTGAAGAAGGGAAGTGTGGCAGATGCCATGCTTCTCTGGCCCAAGATGGACACTGGTTAGACTCATTCCGGTAAGCCACATCCTCATGGTGAATACAGATTATAGGAAATGGGCTGAATCAAGATGTAAGAGTTGGCCAAGAAGAGGCTAGAACTAATGGGGCAGGCAGTATTTAAATGAATACAGTTTCAGTGTAATTATTTCGGGCATAAGCTAACCAGGCGCAGGGAATGCAGCCCTCTCCTCCTTACTACATGAATGTCTTAAAATGCAGGGTCCTTTTCTTATGTGTTACACTTCCTAGAGCTGCCACCAGTTCCTTTGACTATTTTAAGTGAAACCAAATGGCCTGCAAAATATAAATTATACAAATTGGTTTAAATCATAGTTGTCTAAACTCAAGTTTAGAGAAAGGATTCAAAGCACCAGCCACCTTGCCATGAGTTATGGTACCTGTGCCAGTGTGAGAATTGATAGACAACTTCCTAGAGAAGAAAGTGAGAATTTGTTTAAATATGCACTCTGTCATTTGGGAGATTTATATTCCAATTGAAGCTTCTTCTCGCTCCATGAATGTAGAACTAACATTTCCAGACACTGTATAAATACACAAATGACATTTTAGCATCACTATTCCAGATTTGACAGATATAAGATAAATGGATAATCAGTTAGTCAGAAGAAATGATATACATACACAGCACAATACTGTTAATATGCACATTAACATTAAAATGCTAATAGTAACATTAGCTAAGGCACAATTATAGTTTCATGCTCTCATTGTGTGGAAAAGTATTGGTGTCCAAAATGTAGAAATAGCGTTCTCAGAACAGCTTAGTCTGTATAAGAAGTTCTGGGCCAACCAGGGCTACATAAATGAATCTTGTCTAAATCAATAACTAACTAAAAACTAACAAGCCAAATAAATAACTGTAGGAATAGAAGGTAGACAACATAAATTATGTAAATCCTGAAACTTTTTGCTGACCTAATGACAGGAAAATAAAGAAATTGCACAGCATTACTACATTTTCAAAATAAGGTTTTCAGTGAGAAACCAATCAAATAATTCATTGACTCTGCAGACAATGCATTTGGAAAGGGAAAATGAAAACTCCAGATTTCAAAACTAGCATTTAGGGCTTTGTATAATCACTGATCTTTAGAGGAGAACCGATTAAAATTAGTAGCTTCAACCTGGATCTATGACTGTTTTGCTTGCACCTATGCCTGTAAACCACTTGTGCCTGTGGAGGCCAGAGGAGACCATCAGATGCCCTGGAAGTGAAGCTACAGAAAGTTGTAAATTGCTCTGTTGGGGCTGGGAATTGAATTCATATCTCCTGGAAGAACAGTGAGAGTTCATAACAGCTGAGCCCTTTCTCCCGCCCATAACACAATCTTTTAAACTAAGCCTGTGTTTCTTTTTATAATAAAATTGACCGTTTTCTTAAAAAAAAAAATCTCAGATTTTGCAGTGTTAATGTTACAAGTCCCTTTGTCCTTACACTTTATTGATATTTCTAACAAGATGAATGTCTACAGATTCAGAACTAGACAACATGGAAGAGTAGTGTATTTTTAAATTATCATTTGTAAATCGAAGTACCACTGACTTTGAACACCAACTGCAGCTTGTTACATAGCATTTTCCAGTTGAAAGTTCTTCTAATATCATTGCCTTTGAAAATTATTCATTAATTTTAACCATCCTAACTCATATTATCATGTTCTCCTTTTAATTAAAAGAAAATGTTTCCCATGTCATATATGTGTATATATAAAACATACTAATCCCAGTTCCCCCTCCTTCCTCTCCTACTCTCCCCACCTTTCCCTCACCCCACCTTACATCTGCTCCTCAGAGAGGACAAGGCCTCCCATAGGGAGTTAACAAATTCTATCATATCACCATTTTGAGGCATGAACAAGGCTCTCCACCTTGTGTCTAGGACAAGCAAGGTTTCTCTTCATAGGAAATGGGGTCCAAAATCCACATCATTCATTAGGGATTGCTTCTGGTCCCCATTGCCAGTGGTCCCATAAACTGCCTGAGCCACAACTGTCACCTGCTTTGGGAGAGGCTAGATCTCAGTCCTATGCTGGTATAGGAGTTCCTTCTGTTTGTGTGTTGCTTTCATTGGTTAATGAATAAAGAAACTGCCCTGGCCTAGTTGATAGGGTGGAACTTAGGTAGGAGGAGAAAACAGAACTGAATGCTGGGAGAAAGAGGAGCAGTGTCAGAGAGAAGCCATGGATCCTCTGCCAGAGATGGACACTGGTTAGAATCTTCAGTAAGCCACTGCCACGTGGTGATACACAGATTAATGGAGATGGATTAAACTAATATGTAAGAGTTAGCCAATATGAAGTTAGAGCTAATGGCCAAGCAATGCTTTAATTAATACAGTTTATGTGCGGTTATTTTGGGTGTAAGCTAGCTGCGTGGCTGGGACAAACAAGCAGCCTTCTCCATTACATTATGCAGGTTTCCTGGTTGTCAGTCCGGAGTCAGTGAACTCCCACTATTTCAGGTCAGCTTTTTCTGTGGGTTTCCCCATCATTGTCTTGACCCCTTTGTTCATTTTTTTGCTCCTCTTTCCCTTCAACAGAACTTTGGGAGCTCTGTCCAATGGTTACTTTCAAAACTAACCACTCTGCACCTGCATCTCTGCATCTGCTTCCATCAGTGACTGGATGAAAGTTTTAGGAGATTATACCTATTTCCCCTTCCTAGGTGGACTATATATGTCTCTCTTAGTGTCCTTTTTGTTAGTAAGCTTCTCTGGGGTATAGACTGGAGGCTGGTCATCCTTTGCTTTCTGCCTAATATTCACTTACAAGTGAGTTCATATGATATTTTTCTTTCTGAGTCTGGGATACCTAACTCAGGATAGTTTTCTCAGAAAATTAGAAATCAATCTTCCTCAAGACCCTACAATACCATTTTTAGGTGTATACCCAAAGGAATCATACTCACACCACAAGAACAATTGCTCAACTGTGTTCACAGCAGCATTATTCGTAATAGCCAGAACCTGGAAACAACCTAGACACCTCTCAATCAAAGAATGGATAAAGAAAATGTGGTACATTTATACAATGGAGTAGTACTCAGCAATAAAAAACAGCATCATCTTGAAAGTTGCAGACAAATAGACAGAAGTAGAAAAAAAAAAAAACCATGTTATTTCTTAAAGCCACTTATTCCTGTAAAGTTAACATGCAAAAGTAACTCGTTTTCATGGTGTTTAATTCTGTCTTTTGGAGGGTTAGTCCACACTATTGTGTCTCCAAACTTACAGCACTCTTCAATTTGCACATTTTGCAATATGCTAGGTACATTCCTACTATATTACCACAGGCTACTTCAGTTCACCTCTGTTTTTAATCTTAGAGAGTTGTTTTAATCATCTGGTTAAAGGGTGACTTTGGAACACAAAGACTTATCACTGAAAAACAAATAGTAAAGAACCAGATTAAGAAATGCAGATACTAAATATTGAAGAGATAAAACACAATAAGCCCCAACTCTTCAATATGATAAACTGCCTACTGACCTGGTGAAGGAATATAAATTGGCTGGAGAGGCGCCATCTGCCTCGGGAAGTGCTTTAGTGATACACCTCTCAGAAGATACATACAAAACATGACCCACTGCTATTTCTTTCTGCAATATTCTATGAATAATGCAACCTTTGAGACTGCATGCTAAAAGATATGTCTGTTAAACATATACTGCGTGCAGGAATACACATCTAGAAGTGCACACACTCTGAGATTCCATTTATCTTTGGTTCTAAAACAAATAAAAGTCTGCCATGAGAAACATATTGTAAAAAGTGACTCCATCCTCAAGAAGTTGACCTGTCTACAAAAGGAGACATTCTGCAGAAATTAAAATAGTCTTTATATCAAGATTATGTGGCTAAGCAAATGATCACAGTAAGATTGTATTTTTCTAAGATCTGTGCATTGGGACTGGCAAAGAGACATCCTTGATCTCAATCTCTGGGACCCACATGAAAAGCTCAGATGCTTTGATAAACAGTTATCATACCAGCAGTTGTATTGTGACATAGGAGGTTGAGACAGAAATGCATTAAAAATCTCATAGGCCAGTTAGCTTGCAATATGTAGTCACTAGAAGTAGTAAAACAGTCCCAGGTTCAAAAATGTGAAAGAACTAACTCTCAAAAGTTGTCATTAGAATAGACATTCAGAGTTCTTGGACATGTAGCTCCAAACCCAAGATAAATCATAAACACAGAGACACAAATAAGGAAAGTGATCATTAAGATCAGTACTTTTCATTCTGTAATATTTATATAAAGTGTTATAAGTCAGTATTTAATTAAAGTGACAAACTTTGACTTTTCTGTACATGGGCTAGAGATTCATGATCCATACATTAATACTCACACCTTCCTATCCTCAACAAATGACCATACCTTGCGAATAGTGAGAGGTAGCTTTCATCCTGTGGTAGAAGGAAGCTGGAAGGGTGGTCTCTGGGATCTAGACTGCAGCAGATATCACTGGATTACAGCTGGAGCAGAAGCAATAATACGAACAGCCGGGTTGATGAATAATGTCAAGCTTGTAGTTCCTTTGTGTCACTTTCCACTAAACAAATCAGAAAACTTAAAAAAAAATATGGAAGCTAAACAACTGAAGGAAATCAGTCATTAGAGAGATGCTTTTTAACATCTCAGTTAGGAAATGGTGTTTAACCTGAGAAAAGAGAGACAAAAAAAATGATGAACATATCTAGTAAGATGTCCCAAGATCACAGCCAGTGACATTCAAGGAATTTTATTTCTGTGTTCATTCTTCTAAAATTTGAAGGCAATGTCTTTGGACTTATCTCACTGAATCAAAGGGATCATTGGTAGGGAAACAGTGTCTAATGCTGAATAGGAACTAAATTGATTTTATTATGTTGGACATAGAGTATTTTAGTATAAGTGTTTAAAGTATTGCCCTTTCATGTGGACTTTAACTAAATAAATAAGCTAATAATGACAATAATGCATAGATATTTATATAATGCTAACACCTTCATGAGCATTGTTGTTAATCACAATGATCAGTCACCACCCCAAGCTGATGATTGGGAAGGAATATGGATCATAGGCAAATTAATTAGCTTATTCATAGGTACAAGGGAAATGACTTATGGAGAACTCAGTTCAGTTTAATGGTGGTATTTCTTCAATTATTATGACTACTCTTCCATGCCATAAAATACCACTGTGTAAAATTATCTTCATTGCTATTGACTGTCCATAAATGGTCTCTGGGTTATTCTTCCTTGCTTCAACTTTCATTTATGGCTTCACATCAACTGGAACCTCATCTACCACTAACATGACCTAATATTGCAACTATGATGCCTACCTAGTGAACTTGTAATTTTTTTTTAAAGAATGTATAAGTATCTTTATCAGAGATATAAATGTACATTGCAATATAATAAATTTATATAAATATATAAAAATGTTTTAAGCAGAGGTAGAATCATGCATGCATACAATATTCAGGATAATTTAACTTTGTATCAATATACAAGAATCTATTCTAATGTAATTGCCTATAAATAATAACTCACAAGTATTCACT
>PVIU01024293.1:0-25789 GCA_004026605.1 Ondatra zibethicus
GGCCTGTCTTTATCAATAGTGGATGCCGCTTCAGTCTGGGGCCTGTCTTTATCAATAGTGGATGTCGTTTTTATTCCTGAAGAGGTCAGAGCAGTCGGAGTGTCCAGGTTCTGATTCAGGTTCTTTGCTTCTTTGCGAGTTTGTGTCAGAATTGAAGAGCAGGTTCTTCTCTGTGCCGTCCATAGAGGCGCAGCTGTAGCTGAGGGCCGGCCCAAGTAGAGAGAGTCACTCATGCAAGCATGTGGTCGGTCCAAGTACACTTCACCATGAGAAGAACCACTGGGGTGAAGTGAGGCATTCCTGATGACAAGCAGGCATCCTGTGTGTGTCTACACTTAGTATCCGCTTGAAAACACATCAAAATGGACAGAAGGGAAGAAGGAAATAAACCTGCTACCTACCCGGTGTATGGATGCTGAAGATTGATAGTTAAAACTTTTTCAAAGGCCGAGCAGTGGTGGTGCACACCTTTAATCCCAGCACTCAGGAGGCAGAGCCAGGTAGATCCCTGTGAGTTCGAGGCCAACCTGGTCTACCAAGCAAATTCCAGAACAGCCAGAGCTGTTACACAGAGAGGCCCTGTCTAAAAAACAAACAAACATAAACAAAAAAAAAACCAAAACAAAACAAAAAACAAAAAACTTTTCAGAAAGAAAATTCCGGTGGAGCATAGTTTTTCCTATTTAAAAGGTCTGAATGGAAAGACCTGGGCAGCGCCATTGGTCACCTGAGCAGCACGACAGCACTCACCAACACATGTAAACACACTCACTGTTGTGGTGAACTGTGCCTATAATTGTAGCACTCCAGAGTCTGGGACAAGAGACTGATGAGTTTGAGACCAGCTTGGACTATATAGCAAGGCCATGCCAAAAAACCTTAACCCTAACCCCCAATCATATGGGCACTGTGGTGGACTGCAGGAGGAAGTAGAGACGGAGGGTGTGGCAAACCCTAACTTAACCAGGTGTCATTTTGACAGCCATGTGCTTTCTGATCTTGAGTGTCTCCTTTCAGTCTTCTGTAACTTCTCCATGGTCCTCTGTGTGTCTGGTTCTCCATGGCAGCAAGGGCTTTGTGTTCTTAGACACCAGGTCCCTAGCATCTAAGAGGGCTCGTTTCCTGCCTTCTACGTGAACCAGTCAGCATATAGTTGGTCATAAAAGCGTGTTTGTCTCTGGTGCAAATATCTTTTTTGTTTTCTCCACAGTGTTGTCCTGTTGATTGATCCTCTCATAGATTTTCTATTTTCACGTGATTGTCCACCAGAGACAGACTGGTATTTGTCTAGGCCCAGATAACATGAAACCTCTGTCATACTCTGCAGGCCTGTTGCCTTCAAATCTACTCCACCTACCCCAATGAAACTAGTGCTGTTATAAATAATACACTGTAGGGAAAGGTAACATTTAAAACACTTGGATCATATTTGTCATAACTCTACACCTTTCTCTGTAAGTCACTGTCTTCTGTCCCTAGTTCTTCCCTTGACTTCTGCAGGAAACCAGGTTCAGCGCTTGATTGTCCTTGGCTTCCTGGTCTGTCAGGCAGTGGCACCCACAGCATCGCCACTAGCAGTTCATGGGGTGCAGCACCCATCAGGGAGAAGAGTCATGCGCTCCTTGAATACCTGTCTTCTCTTCTCGGCCGCGAAGGCCTTTTCCCATTCAGCACACCTTTTTGTCTCCTCTACAGAGGCCGACATGACAGAAGCTGTGTCTGACCTCTGCTGTGCAGCGTAGGGCCAAGTGCCTTTCCTGCCTGCAAAGCTAAAGCCCTCACCCTGAAGGGCGGGCTGCCTCTGCTCACCTCTGCACCCCGAAGGGCAGGTTGCCTCTGCTCACCTCTGCACGGCGCACTGAGCACTGGACTTTTCATGGCTTTACGTTTAGTTTAGGATACTTTTAAAGGTTTCTTTTGTTTACATCCAGATTGTACGTCCTTCCAGAAATGCTGTCAGGCTGGACCTACTCTTCACAGTGTCTCTCACAGTATCTAAGTGCTCCACCCTAAACCACAGAGACCACCCTAAAACCAAAGACTATTTCCTGCTAGTTACTGGTCTTTAAATCAATTTAAAGAAAAACTGCTGATTGTGTTGTGATAAATCAGGGTGATGCAGAGAAAGATAGATGGGCCTCTAAGGGGAGCAGAGCCCAGTTTAGCAGCCATAAGCAGCGAGCTCCCCTCATTCCCAGGGACTCCTGCGGGAGGTGAGTCAGCCACCAGGTTCTTAAAATGAGGGCCAAGTGGAGCCCTCTGCTGGGAGAGAAAGGGGTGCTTAGACCGTAAGCACAGCACAGCTTGCAGCGTTAGGAGGCAGAGCACTCTGAGCTGTGAGAACCTGGTCTATAGCAAGGATTAGAAAGGACAGAAATGAGACTTCACAGGTTGCTGGGGGAAGGGGCGTGGCCAGGTGGCTTCTGAGATCCCTTCATCCTCTGCTGCTTGATTAATGGGATTAGTGGATTTCCTCTTGGGAAGACCGCAAGAGGAAAGCCAGCAAAGCACAAAAATGGTGATATACTAAAATCCAGGCACCAACGTGAACTTGAGTGTTGAGGAAGTAGTGGTGGACAGTGTGGTGGGCTGCAGATCGAGGTGAAGGGAGCAGCTAAGGCCTGGTTGTGACAAGGATGAAGCAGGGGCTGGTGGCCATCTCTGCCTGGGTATGACGTAGGCCTGGGTTGTGAGCGTGTACTTAGGAGAAGTCGGACAGGTGGCATTGGGTCCCCAGCAAATGGCCTGAGGGAAGAGAGTGAGATCTGGGAATCGGGAAGATCCACAGAGATGCTAATGGGGTCTGTGGAACAAAAGTAAGGGGGGCCCTGTGTGAGCACATGTGACTTTATAAGCAGGAAGAAGCCTCGGCAAGTGCCAGCACACAGCATCCCAGAGCTGCGAGAAGTCCATTTCTTCATCCATTGCCCAACTGATCACATTTCATCATAGCCGCATAAAACACTAAGCCAGAGAGGGAGGAGAAACAAGAGTTAAATATGGAGGAAGCTGGGGAGGGACCACCCAATGATGCAATGAGATGCAGTTCCCATCAATCTGGAGTTTGAGACTTTGACAGGGAAACTGATAAGTTTTCAGGGAAAGTTCTCAGTAGCTGGGACTCTCCGACTATCTGTCATGGGCGTGTTTGCAGGTCTGCTCTCCGAGGATGCCTTGGAGATCTCCCTCCCACAGTTGTTCCTGGATTCTCAGGAGCCAGCTGCAGGTGAGGATGGCCCAGAAATGCAGTGTATCGTGAAGTGATACTTGTAAGGCACACATGGCTGTCAGTGACTTCCACACTGAGCTTCAGGGCCTTAGAGTCCTTAATGCTAAGGGCGTTTACATTTTTGTTGTTATTATTGCCTTTACCTTTCCTTTCTCATAGTTAAGTGACCGTACACTCCACAAGCAGCTACAGATACTGTTCTCAAGATTACACATACACACATGCATACACAGACACAAGCACATACAGTTTGTTAGATTTTTACATGACATTGTCACTATCGGGTAAATAGATGCTGCTCCTCCTCTGGGATGGAGCAGATAGGTATCTACTGCTCCTGTTGAAAGACAGATTAGATCAGAGAGGTTTTTTGTTTTGTTTTGTTTTTTTGGTTTTGAGACAGGCTTTTTTTGTGTGCATGTAGCCCTGGCTGAACCAGACTGGTCTTGAACTCAGAGATCCATGCTGTAGGATAATGTTTTTGTACACTGTAAAGATTTGTCACTCATATTAGTTTTAATAAAACACTGCATGGCCTGGCTAGCTCAGTTGGTAGAGCATGCCCCACGTTGGGCACCAAATGAAGCACAGTTAATAAAAACTCAGAGAGAGAAATTGGGGTTCATCCAGAAGGTTTGAAAAGCAAAGCAGCCAGCCACTGGCTCTTACCTTTACCTCAGTCCAAATTGGCGATCCTGCCTTGAGGAATCTCAGAATGAGACTGAGCTGAGAGTTGTCTCCTCCCATTTCATAATCTTCTCTAGTTCTGGGATCTAGGGCGTGTACCTCTACCACCTGGTTTCTATGGCAAACTAGTGTGGCTACTGGGATTAAAGGTGTGTGTTATTGCTGCCTGGTCTGTAAGGCTAACCAGCGTGGCTGTTTTGCTTTTCTGATTATCAGTCAGGTTTTATTTATTAAAATACGAGTGAAATGCCTCTACAGAGATCCACCTGCCTCCGCCTCCTGAGTGCTGGGATTAAAGACATGCACCACCACTGCCCCCGGCTGATCACATAGGTTTTAAAATATGCATTTGTTGGAAAAAATTTATTTGTGACTTTTATAATTATGTTACCCACACCAAATACTATTATCATTTGTTGAAATGGTTACTTTGAGGTAATGCAGAAGAGTCAAGATGAAAGTCTGAATTTTATTGTGAGATTGACCATTGTCTTTCTAGAAACTCTTGCATTTGCTTACAGTAGCAGAAAGTCTTCAGCAAAAATTCTGCTTCTTGCCTGAAGGTGGTGCGCCTTTAATCCCAGCACCTGGAGGCAGAGGCAGGAGGACCTCTGTGAGTTCAAGGCCAGCCTGGTCTACAGAGTGAGTTCCAGGACAGCCAGGGCTGTTACACAGAGAAACCCTGTCTCAAAAAGCAAATAAATAAATAAATAAATAAATCTGTTTCTTTAGAGAACGCCTGGGAAACATCAGCATTTTCTCTTTATAAATTTATAAAGAAATTCCCTGGTGCTGAAAGGTATACTTAACCTTCACCCACATTTTAACTGCTTTTTAATAACGCTGTTTCTAGAGCCACTAAAAACAACATTTGTAAGACCCTTGATGCAGTATTCCTCTGACTGTCTGTGAAGGGAGCTAGGGGTTGGGTGGAGCCTGTGTGAGGAAGCCTACTTCGGCAGCCTCTCCTTTTTTCTGTCAGGTAGACCCTCATTTCCTACCTCTTTTCATTTTGCTTCCTCTTCCCTCGTGGTTACTCACTCTTGCAGCTGGCCTTCCTGCTGTGCATCTTGGCCACGTGGGGCTGTGGGTCTATACTTTTCCCTCCTGATTATTTTTTGTTTGTTTTTAATGACTGATACCATTGCTCATGTCTTAGATAACTTGCCTTTTGCATTCTCCTTTATGCCTGTCTCTGCCTCCCAAGTGCTGGGACCAGAGGCATGCGCCACCATTGCCCGACTACTTTTATGTATTTATTTATTTTATAAAGAATCCTTTTGTCAATATATTTGTACTGATGTTTAAAAAAATGAAAGGAACAAGACAAACAGAAGTGCATGTATTTTGTGTCAATCCATGGAGTCTTCACTGTGCTGTGTAAGACTGTCAACTGACTAAACTCTGGACCAGCCTCCCGGCCATCTGCAGACTGCCTAACACATGTTCCCATGCACATGCCAAAGCAAGCACCTGGGAATCCCACTTTAGCTGCTGCTTGGAGATTGGAGCTTTCTGGGGCTGGAGAGATGGCCCAATGGTTAAGAGTATTGACTGCTCTTCAGAAAACCCAGGTTTGATTCCCAGCACCAACATGATGGCTGACAATGGCTTGTAACTCCATTTCCAGGGGATCTGACAAACTCTTCTGCCCTCTGTGGGTACTCCACACACATAGACATGAGACAAAACACCTCACACATTAAAATAAAAAGAAGAAAAGAAATTGGGCATTCTATAGCTAGGTATTTTCTTTAAGTAAATGTTGTGTGTTTAAGAACTATCTGTTTGGGAACTTGAGAGATGGCTCAGAGGTTAAGAGCACTGACTGCTCTTCCAGATGTCCTGAATTCAATTCCCAGCAACCACATGGTGGCTCACAGCCATCTATGGTGGGATCTGATGTCCTCTTCTGTACATGCAGATAGACCAGTCATAAATAATTAAAAAAAAAAAAAGAAATGTCTGCTTTCTTGTGGATGGTAGCAGTTAGTTTCTGCAGCAGATTGGCGTTTTCAGCCTTACAAAGGCTGTAGAAGACGTAACAATCTCGAGTGAGACCAGGACTGGTGGTGAGCAGGGCTCAGCCAGAGTCCAGGGTGGTCTGAGCTTGCGTTGATGGAAAAGGGTCTGGCTTCAGCTCCAGGCTTAGTCTGTGAGATGACCACTGTGTGGTACTTGTTTGTCCTGTGTAGTGGAGACCCTCTGGTGACAGCGTGGGCCAGGGAGCACATTCTGACTGCTGTAGTGACTGACAGCATAGTGCTTCTCATTTGAAAGCTGGAGAGGAGATGTGTGTCTGCAACCCTGCTGTCCCTCTTAGGACCCACTGGGAATTGGTCAGTGAGTAGGTCCTAGTCTGAGGTAGGAGGAGGTCATTTATGAGCAACACGAAATGAGTAACTGCCAGAAATTTCAGGGAAGGAGGGACTGCTCAGAGATAGGAGGCCTGTCACCTCTCAGTGTAACCAAGTGCAGCCTGACGTCCAGCACAGAGAGGCTGGTGCCCTGTGCTCCCACAACAGAACTGTGATCTAGAGCGGGGGTGGAGGGGAGGAGAAGGGACAGGGACCAGCGGAGAAGTGACTCCTGATATCTCTGAGCACAGCAGAGTCCCTGTGCTTGACAGCAGGTCAGCAAATTTATCACATAGCAGGGAGGGAGGTTTTAATGTTTCTTCACAAAGAGGACTGTGATGGCCGATGAGTCAGTGTAGTGACTGACAGCCGTCCCTGCACACGCTGCCTATCCTTAAACAGTGTCCTGCTCCTCTTCTGCACTGCAGCAGGGACACCACTGCCTCTGGTCTTCAGGCTGTTATCTGGCCTCATCTGCTTTTCATTTCCCTCACGGTTGGTTAGTAGTGGCCTTATGCATATTTTATTTTATTAATTTATTTAAGTTTATTTTCTGTGCATTGGTGTGAAGGTGTGAGATCCCCTGAAACTGGAGTTATAGACGGCAGCGACAGCTGTGAGCTGCCGTATGGGTGCTGGGAATTGAACTCCTGGTCCTCTGGAAGAGCAGCCAGTGCTTTGAACAGCTGAGCCATCTCTCCAGCCCCCGCATATTTTGTTTTTTTGTGTTATGACTTAATAATACGATTTTCTATTGCAAAAATTATTCTGTCTTTGGCCATCAGCATCAAGATGGCTCTAGTATCTGATAGGACCTGTGCAATGTTTTCCTTTCCATCTCTCCCTTTGTTTTGTTTCGGGGGGGGGGTGTTTTTGGTTTTTTTGAGACAAGGTTTCTCTGTTGCTTTGGAGCCTGTCCTGGAACTAGCTCTCATAGACCAGGCTGGCCTCGAACTCACAGAGTTCGGCTTGCCTCTACCTCCTGAGTGCTGGGATTAAAGGCGTGCGCCAGCGCCGCCCAGCTACCTTCCTCTCTTCTAAATAGTTTAAGATACTTTGATTCTCACATTCTACTCCATGCAGTCTTTTTGATATGTTCCTCATTCTTTGAGTACCTTCTTTATGGCTCCTCAAGATACTTCAAGTCCCTCTGTAATCAACCCTGGTGTGAGACATTTCCACACAGGACCTAGGTCCACCCAAGAACTGTACTTAGAAGCCAAGATGTGTGCTCTTGGTGTATTTATCATGATTGGGTGTCAGTGTTCTAGGTGTTTGTGGTGGCTAGAGTTGGGTAGAGTTTTGCAAGTGTTAACCTTTGCTAGGTGGGTCTGTATTTCTGCATTTGTGTGTTGCAGAGAATCCAAACTTTAGCAAGCAAATGAGGAGTGAGAGACTTGGAGCTGGAGCAGACTGAGCTTGCAAGAATTCTGCTGATGTTCTTGAATGATCTATGCTCTTTCTTGTGTAGTGTGAATTTTGCAACAATTGAAAAGAAAATGGGATTGGAGGATGCTGTTAGGTGATACAGTGATGCTTGAAGATATGGCTAAGGAGTAGTTGCTATTTCAGGAGGAGGCAACTCTGCTTGTAGATACATCACAGAGGCCAAGGAAGAGAACCTGTTCCCTGGCATAGTGAAGCATGAGGAAAGGGACTGTATGGGAAATCCTGTCTGCTGAGAGCTGTTGACTAGGTGAACTCAGGGAGCCCTGCTTTCTCTGAGACAGGGGAACTAGGAAAGGAAGGAGGAAAGGAACAACGGGTGGAAGAGAGCATATGGGAAAGAGGTAAACAGAGGCTGCAGCTGGCCATGTGAGTCACCTGCTGTCTGGGCTGATTTCTGGGACAGTCAGAAGCTAAGCCAAGTCCCCAAAGGCAGGGGGGGCAGAAGCTCACCACGCACCCTGCCCCATGATAACTGCTTCTGCCATTACGACACCGATGCCATTCAACAGTGTGAAAAGGTTGATGGTAGCAGTTGTGGTGGTGTTTCCGAGGCTTAATGCAGTGACCAAGCCTGGGAGAGCTACCCAGATCCCCATAGCCATACCTGGTAGAAGTTTCGGGAAGTGTGACGTGGTGGGATGTACCCATTCCAGCAGTTATATCTCAGAAGCTTGTGGGCCAGTGGCACCTGTTGGCCCAGCACTCCCTAGGGGTCTTGATGGCACGCCTTTACTGCATGTCAAAGCCATTGTTCCCCATGTCCAGGGTACAGTGGAAGGGTGCGATGCCACTGTGCTGTCCTACTTAGGACACGCAGTTCACACTGCTCCATCCCCTGCCTTCTCTGTCATCCCACTGCGGTCCTGCCTGGCCCTCCTGGCGTGGTGGCCTGTTGGTCACCTTTGCCTTCTGTGCTGATTGTTGTGGCAGTGCCAGGCATAGGAAGTGTTTGGCATTGCCATCTGCTCCACAATTGACTCTTCCCAGAAGTCTCAGCACTGATGCATGCATGCATTTCCTGGTGCTGAGCCTCCTCACGGCTGACCTGGCTCTCGTGAGAAGGTGTTCTCCGCACTGTTATGGGATGGGCTTTCCCCAGCCATGGCTGCTGTGGTTGACACAGTCTACAGTCATAGTCTGATAAAGCAAGTGACCCCCCCTCCTGCCATGTTTAATTATAATCTGTCAGAGAAAGAGGATTTGTTTTTTCCAAGACAAGTCTTACTGTGTGTCTCTCTAGCTGTCCTGGAACTAGCTCTGTAGACCAGGCTGGCCTCGAACTCACTGAGATCACTGGGATTAAAGGCATGTGCCAATCAATACACCTGTCTGTGAAAGTGGATTTTAGTGAATACGTATGTAAAACCCATTTCTGGCTCTTTGATTAGGACTTCTCTGCTCTTTCAGTCTAGGTGGATGTGGAGCCCCCCTTCTGCTCACAGCCCCTGGCTGTGTCCCAGTTTTGCTGTACCCAGGGCTTCTGAATGCTGGACTGCGTCCCTGCCTACCGTGGGAGCACTGCCTGCCGTGGGAGCACTCTAGGAGTAGAGGCGTGTTCCCAACAAGCATGTGGCTTCTATGGTTTTTGTTCCCCTGGGTGCTGAGGCTGTGTTTGAAACTGCACTTGGACAGTTTCCAGTGCCTTAATTCTGGCCTGGAGCTTGACAAACCCCTGGTGATCTTTCCAAGACGGGTACTAGAAGCCCCATTTGCTTGTTAGTGAGGATTAGCTCTCAAAGGTCATTCTCTTCATGGTGATTTAATACAGTGGGTTCTACTTCCCTGGGGGGGGTCATAGCCTTCTGAATTTGTCGTCTCACTAAACCATATATACAGCTAATGGTTCTAATGAAATTGTCTCCCTTTCCAGCCAAGGAGGTTTTCCTTAGGGGTGTTAGGCAACATCTGGAGATCCTTCTGGCCTGGATTGGTTAAAGCCAGAGATGCTACTGTGCAATGTGCAGTGCACAGGGGAGGCACTGGATGGAGGTGGAGAAGTCACTGTGGCAAGTGACCATAGAGCAGTCTGCTTTTAGACAGGGTCCAGGGCCTTCTCCCTATCTTGTAACCCATCTCTAGAGAGGCATGTTGATGTACTTAAGGCTTTCACTCTGGGAGACACCTGCATGGACCGAATCCAATGAAAGTCCCTCGTAACTAAAGGTATAGGGCCAAGACCAATGTAGAAGTCCTTGGGCTCTTTGCCATGTTACCTTATGGGTGAGTACCAGCAAATAGAGAAGACTCTTAGGATCTGCGTGGGTGGTACCCTGTACCTTGCGTTGTATCAGGAAAGAGAAAAGGGGGAGTTGTTAAGGCTTTTTCAAATATATCTGGCCTTCATTATTTTAATAAGTCAACATTAATTAACTCGGTGATTTAAAAAATCTAAATGTAACTTTGCATTTGGGCAAATGTAAAAAGCAGACTTACTTTATTTCATGCTTGTTTGCTGCTTGTGCATCCTGTGGGCTCACACCTGTAACACAGTATGGATGACATCAGCAGCTGCCCAGACTCCGTGAGCTGCATTCCCCTTCCTGTTGCAGCCTGGAGTGTGTAGGATGTACGCAAACAGCTGATTGCAGGCTGCCACCGTCTCTCTGCTGGTGTTGGGCTCTGCATGTTACAGGGTGACTTTTGGCCCCCAGCCTGGGAGAGCTAGGGAAACCTTTGCTGCATCACAGATGAAGCCTTGCTCATACACTGCAGCCTGAGGAGGGGCTTGAGGCCTATCACTGAGGTCCTGGAACATGCCCCCTTCCCCTTCCAGCAGGAGGAGGGTGTCCTGTGTGCATCCTGTACGTAAAGAGAACACTTACATAGAAGGGGCAGCTGTGATGTGTCTTCCCTGTCACAGAGCCTGTCACTCACCAGCATGGGGTTACTTCATCGTTGTGGTGTACACGGCCGGGCTGCTTCACGCCCACAGCTCTTTTTTGGCACATAAACCGGGGTCATGTTTTATGGGTGTGTGTGTATGGTATTTTAAAATTTACATTTCAAAAATCATTAGGAAGCCACCCATACCTTTCCACATGACTCTTTATAAGAACAAACTCAGCTTCCTGTGGGGCGGGGCGCAGCCCTCTAGAGTGTGGGCGAATGAGCTCCGCTCCGCCTCTAGTTGTGTCAGCTCCCTTTGTTCTGTCTAATGTCTGTGAGCCTGGTCTCAAGCTCCTGGGCACGCGCAGTCCTCCTGCCGCGGCCTCCCAAGTAGTAGGGCCACAGACCACCCCGCCCACCTCCCTGTCCAGCATGTCTGTTGATTGTTTTATGTGGACTCTGTGAGGATCCAGGTGAGCTGCAGGTTAAACCTCTTCATTTGAGGGTTTATGAAGTATAAGTAGAATTTTATTTGTCTCTGTGGGCCATTTGGGACCTGGGCTCTGTCCTCCCTTGACTGCTGTCCTATGTGTGACCAGAGACTGGGCAGGACCCACATCCCAAGGTGAGCATTGAGGACAACACTTGTAACTGGGATGTGGGATGTGGTACGAGTCACATGCTCTTGGCCAGGTTCTGGTCTCAGCAGCAAAAGAAGCTGACATGTCCTCACCCAGGGTTCTCCTGCACAGTGGAAGGGCAGAAGATAGCTATCAGGCCATAGTGGGTCGCAGTGTCGCTAGTATAAACTCCAAACACCCTTCAGTGTTTGTGTAAACGCTGGAGTTTCTGTAGAGACATGGGGAAGCTGATAAAAGGGTGGGGCTTTTTTGTTTCTTTGTTTTTGTTTTTGAGACTTTCTCTGTGTAGCACTGACTGTCCTGGAACTCACTCTGTAAACCAGGCTTGCCTTATACTCACAGAGATCTATCTGTTTCTGCCTCCCCAAGTGCTGGGATTAAGACATGTGCCGCCACCACCCAGCGACGGAGATTTTAAAATTTGATCAGTACTGACTAATTGTCTTCCAAAGTTTTTTGATTAATTTCTGCTCCCACCAGCATTGAGTTAAACATATCTTTGTCATTATGAAGCATCATTTATCTTTTATCTTTCTTTTAATTCTGCTGAAGAAAAGCAGATAGAATTGTGTAGGTGGGCGGGTAGATAGATTGCCTCCCTTTTGCGCTATCATTCAGTTGACTGCTGCACAGCTCGCTTCCCCGTTCACTGCCATTGATGTTTCTTGTTACTCCATTTGCTGTGCATTTCATTCACCTGACTGTTGCTGGTCTGCAGCAAAAGCTCACACACACCTTCTAAACATAAATTTCTTGTCAGCTTTGTTGTGACTCCTTCTTCCAAAGCTGCCAGTCAGAAGTGTGTGTTTATATCTCCTGTTTCTTTCAGACCTCTAGATTTTGTGACTTGTTTAAGATGGTTTTTCTTACATCTCAGTAAATAAAAATATTCTGCTTTTACACTTTTAAATTCTCTCTGCTTTTTTGGGTACAGCGTCTGTGAGGCAATATCAAATGGTTAGTTAGGTTCCAGTATTACCCATTGAATCATTCATTCTTTCTTTCCTGATTTAAAATGCTGTTTCATTATAGTTATATATGTGGGTCTATTTCTGGGCCTTCTCTCTGTTGATTTGTTTGTCTCGCCCTCACTAATACCAGCCTGTAATTACATAAATTTATAGCCTATCTAATATCTGCTAGTGCGAATCTCTATTCATTATTCTTTATTAAACTCTTTCCCCCTAATTTTGTGCCGTTTCTCTTCTGCACTTACTTCAGAATCAGCTTGTCAAATTTTGTTAGAGGAAAAGCCCCTCGGGCATCTTGATGGGGCTGGCATTGCTGTATAGAGCCATTGGCAGGAACTGGTGTCTTTAGAATCCTTCAGGGAGTGTTTATTTAGAGAGAACATTTCCAGGTGTTCTTTCAGAGTCCTGTGATTGTAAACAATCTGCCAAATGAGGACAGCGTGACAGGAGGAAGAGCCAGAGCCTGGATGGAGTGCTCCTCGCCAGAGCCTGGATGGAGTGCTCCTTGCCAGAGCCTGGATGGAGTGCTCCTCGCCAGAGCCTGGATGGAGTGCTCCTCACCAGAGCTGGCAGCACTTTGTGTTGTCCTTGGGAGAAGACGGTGCCTGACTCTCTGTTGTGTGGGGCAAGCTCCTGCTGGCCACCTAGGCACTCCTTCTCTGCAGGCCTTATTTGGCTGTCTTTTCTTCTGTTAACTGTAGTTAACCCCAGAGTTAGTGTTTGTGGCTTAACTGCTAGGAGCCAACTATCTGGTTCACCACTTAACTGTTGATGTCCAAGCAAGGGTGAGTAACTACAGAGTACATTTTTTGATGTTGTGTTGGTTTGTTTTGTTTTGAAATAATTGCTTTAAAACATTGGCTTAAAAGAGGCTTTTAAGCATTTCATTAGACTAGAATTCTCTCCTGTCACCTACTAGCAGTCAGGTAAACAATATCCCCCAGTCGCTTCGTGTCAATATGTCACTGTTATATGGTCAGCATAAACACTGTACAGAGCTGACGCGCTCCAGAGTCCTCTGGAGTTAAAGGGCAGTGAGGAACCTGTGCACCTGAGTCAGCTCCTCAGGACCCACAGGCAGACGCCACAGGAAAGAGACCTCAGGGTTGTGCAGATGCCATGGCTGGGGGATGGGAGGAAGGGCTTCCAGAGTGGGTGTGAGTTCCCATTCACTGTCTCAGGACGGGGAGCTGTTGAATCCAGAGCTTTAGTAAAGGCTGCTGGCGTGAGCGCGAACAGCTCCGCCCTGTGGTGTGGCTGGAGTAAGGTGTCACAGCTGGAGTAAGGTGTCACAGCCGTGGAAGTGACACTCTCTGTGTGCTTTTCTATGGCTGATAGTGAAGAGCGGCTGCTCGCAGCAGACACAGTGCCCGCTTCCTCCAGTGTCAGGTGCTAGTCAGCAGTCGGAGCTCTTGAAATGTCCACATAACCATGAGACCTGTGCTTGTTTTCCAGAACTACACGCAGTACATCCCTCTGTCCATATATGACCTGCAGACGTGGATGGGTAGCCCATCCATCTTTGTCTACGACTGCTCCAATGCTGGCCTCATCGTGAAGTCCTTCAAGCAGTTTGCACTGCAGAGGGAGCAAGAGCTGGAGGTGAGGTAATCAAAGGCCAGCATAGTGAGTGCATGTGCGTGCGTGCGTGTACGTGCATGGGGGTGTCGGGGGTGTGGGGGTGTGCGGGCATGTTTGAGCCTGTGTGGATAAGGTGCTGTAAGGAAACTGGGAAGCTGGGTCTTTGTGTGACAGAAGGCTCACTGTGTTGAGGCTGAGGTGGGACATTGGATGAGAGCTAGGGAGCTGCTTCTTATGCCCGATTTACGTGTCATTTTAATCTGAATGTTAGGGGTAATATCAGTAGGGTAGATTTGTACTGCAGTGGTTTTGCTCTCTAAGCTGTGTTGAAAAATGGGCTCGTTTCCCCCATTCTAGTCTCGCTTCCACAGGTGCCCTTTGCTACTGTTCCGTTTCTCCCCCTTTTACGTTTTACGTCTTTTAACCAAAGCAACTAAATGGTAAAACCAAAACAGCTGCTAGGTAGGTCCATTGTTGGGAATTGTAGTCTAGGAGCTGCTTAGATAATGAAGTGATGTTTTGCCCGGTTGTTTTAATTAATATTTGATGGTTAAATTAAACAGTGAGTTCTAAAGAGAAATTGAAGAGGCGGTTTCAATTAAGAGGCCTCCATCCAGTGGGCTGCACAGAAGCACTAGTGAAAACGCTCTGGGGCCTCTGGGGGCTCATGAGTTCTGATTGGTTGCAGCACAGGAAGTTCTCAATCCAAGAACAAAAAAATTGCCTTCATTATGTTTCCTCAAGCCTTTTTGGATCTATTCAGTTTCAGCATGTTTGTTATGTTTTTCGCATTTCATCAGAGGAGGGTACTGAGGGAGTTGGCAACAGAATTTGAAATTCTGTTTAGTAGAACTTAAGGTTAACATATCTATTGTTTAATATTTTATATGTGTGAATTTAGCCCTGTGTAGAGGTGACTGATAAAATAACGCCCTTTCCCCTTGTGCCACAGTATCGCTCACAGGCCTCTTCAGAGGAGGGAGCAACCAGGGTTTGTTAGCCACCATCTCATCTGGGTTTGCCCAGGGCAGACCAGCTCACCAGCAGTGACTACCCCAGTGCCAAGAGGCACTTTGTGTCTGCAGATTCCAAGTAAAAATATGGAAAGAATTTTGTTTTAATTTATAATGTCAACAAAGGTACCAAAGAGTCCTGCCTGACTAACAATTAGTATGCCTATTCCTGAGCTGTAAGAAGCAATCAGTCCATCTGGCTAGTTAATTAAATCACACTGGTCAGGAACCTGGCCTCTTCCAGCAGAGGCACCATTGCAGCTCAAGCATCCTACTAAAGCCTGCTTTCCAGTGCCGTGGAGCCACTCTGTCAGGACCACGTGTGTGCTTTCCAGTGCCGTGGTGCCGCTCAGTCAGGACCACGTGTGTGCTTTCCAGCGCCCTGGTGCCGCTCTGTCAGGACCACGTGTGTGCTTTCCAGCGCCCTGGTGCTGCTGTCAGGACCACGTGTCTGCTTTCCAGTGCCGTGGTGCTGCTGTCAGGACCACGTGTGTGCTTTCCAGCGCCCTGGTGCTGTTGTCAGGACCACGTGTGTGCTTTCCAGTGCCCTGGTGCTGCTGTCAGGACTATGTGTGTTCTCTGTATGTTGCCAAGGATTAACCAGTGACAAACACTGTTCACTTCGTTACGTGCAGCACAGTGACTTACATGCATCATTTTTTAGAAGTTTTTTTTGTTTTTTTTTAAAAAAGCAGTTGAGTGGACTCATTCATCATGAAGAAGATCAAATGGAGGAAACAGTGGTACCTGGAATGAGGTGCCGTGTTACGCCATGTGTTTCATAATTAGCTCAGCTTTTATCTTCGTTCTCTTTATAATTACAGTGTAGCCTGAGCTTGCGTTTCTCTTTCACACTTAATTATTATTGGCCATTGTTCAGTCTCTTGCATAAACAGCGGAAATTAGAATCATAGAATTTTATAAAATTGGCTCCCAGCTAATACCTTAGTGTTGGTTGGTCATTTCACTCTTACGCAGAGCAACAACCCGATGTAAATTGTTAGGTTATCATCTTGGTGTGTCCTCTGACCTGGTGTGGTGGCACATGCCTGTAATCCCAGCCCTGCACTGGGGAGGTGCAGACCAGAACCTCAGGCCCGTCTGCGCTATGTAACTAAAGACCTAAAATCCTGCTTCCCGTCTCTGTGCTGGCCGTTTTCTTTGTAAATTTGCAATATTTGTTGATACTTTTCGTTGTGCAATATGTGAACTGATAGAAATTGTTCAGTAATTGGTTTGTGCCTGTTTTTGGAATGAAGTATTTTGCTGCTGTTCAGGTTTTCACTTGGATGGGAATGACAGCCTCCCTGTGCCTCCTGCCTGTCCTTGTGGCAGCCAAGATCCAATTGGGGAAAATGTCTGGAGTGTGTGGGGGAGGGGCAGAAAAGCGTGAGAATGATTAACTATGACACCAAAAAGTAGCTGGGTGGACCAGAAGCCCCCAAATAATAAATGTAAACACACACATGAGTGACATAAATTTTAAGGGTTGATTATCTGCTTTCATTTTCTGGTGGTGTAGTGCTTGCTCTGGGACCCTGGGGTTTGGTTGCTGTGTACTTGTCTCTCTCAGAGGAACACGGAAGGTAAAGGAGAAGGCGCTTCATAACAGCAAGCATGAGTTACTGCAGCAGACTGAAGCTTCATCAGAGCCAGGAAATGTGTATCTGCCACTCAAGAGCCTTTCTTATTTTTATTATATCATGTGGTTTTGTAATTTGAAAATTAAAGAAAGCCTTCAAGTCTCTCTGCTTTCACTGTTCTTTAAAATAAGTGCTTTAATTTTGACTAAAATATTATGTCATCTTTAATACATTTGTGATGACTAAAGTAGTCCTTGGCTCTACCTTCCCAGTCAGGGACACTACTGGCCTCTTTACAGCCTCTGGCCTGGGGGTGTGTGCCCAGTTTCTTGCTTGAAACTCCTATCTAGGTTGTTTGTGCACGAGCTTCTTGCTCTTACACAATCCAGAAGCACAGCTGTCATTGGGGGGCTTCTCCTTAAGGATTAGAGGATCTGCAGGCCCAACAGTACACACCTGTGATTCCAGCAACTCAGGAGGCCAAAGCAGGGGTCTTGCAAGTTCAAGGCCTGCCTAGACTACATGGTGGGTTCAGAGCCAGCCGGGGGGAGTTAGGGAGACCCCTGTTGGAAAAGAAAAGGTAAATGGGCGAGCGAGGTGGCTCCGTGGATAAAGGTGCTTCCATCGAGCCTGACAGCGTGCGTTTGGATCTCCAAACCCCACATGGTTGGAAGCAGTGAATTAGGAACCAGATGGAGGCCTGATAGTGGAGAGTCTGGTAGTTGTAATTAACGTTCATTTTTGTCTGATTGTGCATTCGAAAGAGAAACCTCTCAGCTGACGGGTCCTTGTTGCCAGCTGCTTCTGCCTCTATCTCTCTGCTGCTCAGTTGTGGTGCCATATTTGACTTCTTTGTGGTTTGTAACCTTGGCTATATTTTTAATAAAAAATTTTATTAATTCTTTAGAAATTTTATATAATATCTTTTGATCATATTCACCACATCGCTCCTCCCTGACCTCCTCTCAGACCCATCTATCACTTCCCTGTCCCCCTGCTCTTTTTAAATAGCCCACTGCATCCAGTTTGTCTTGCCCCAATACTTGTGAGTGTGAGGCCATCTGTGTCAACCAACTGGGGCCATACTCTTAAAGAAAATTGACTCTCCCACTCCCAGAAGCCATTAACTGTCAGTAGCTCCTCAGTTAGGGGTAAGAGCTTGTCTCACTCTCTTTCTCTCTTTCTC
Source organism: Ondatra zibethicus (assembly GCA_004026605.1). NCBI lineage: Eukaryota > Metazoa > Chordata > Mammalia > Rodentia > Cricetidae > Ondatra > Ondatra zibethicus. The sequence goes on from PVIU01024293.1 coordinate 17,524, forward strand.
TCTTTCTCTCTCTCTCTCTCTCTCTCTCTCTCTCTCTCTCTCTCTCTCTCACACACACACACACACACACACACACACACACACACGCTCCATTCTAGCTTGTTGAGTGGAGGTCGTGTGCAGGCAACCACAGCTGTTGACTCCATCAGTGCAGTGGCCCTGTCATTTCCAGAGGACACTGTCTCTCTCAAGCCCTCCCTAGCTCTAACAGTCTTTCCACCTCCTTGTAGGCAGAGGCTGTCACACGTTTCCTGTTCACTCAGACCCGAATAATCACACAGAAACTATATTAATTGCAACACTGTTTGACCTATTAGCTCAGGCTTATTAACTAACTCTTGCATCTTAAATTATCTCATTTCTATTAATCTGTGTATTGGCACGAGGCTGTGGCTTACCAGTAAGGATCTGGTGACTGTCTCCTTCGGCAGCTACATGGCATCTCTTTGACTCGGCCTACTCTCGCTATATATCTCTGTTCCGATTTCCCCATCTGGCTTTACCCTGTTAAGCCATTGGCCAAAACAGCTTTATTCATTATCCAATAAAAGCAGCACATACACAGAAGGACCTCTCACATCACCTCCTCTTCCCTGTGGTCTCTGAGTGAAGTTATTGATGTAGATGTCCCTTATGGCCAAGCACTCACTTCACTGGTACTTGCTTTTGTATGTGCGTGCGTGCGTGTGTGCGTGCGTGCGTGTGTGCATGTGCGTGTGTGCGTGTGTGTGTGTTGTTTTGTTTTGAGACAGAGTTTCTCTTTGTAGTCCTGGCTGTCCTGGAACTCTGTAGACCAGGCTGGCCTCAAACTCAACAGAGATCCGTCTGCTCTGCCTCCCGAGTGCTGGGATTAAGGGCGTGCACCATCACTGCCTAGCTGACACTTAACTTTTTGCACTTTGATTACTTTTGCATTTCTGTTACTATTCACAGCACACAGGGACTTCTCTGATGAGGTCTGAGAGCCTCACTTATCTGTGGGTGCAGAGCTACACATTTAGAAGCCAGTTTGATGCTTCTAATGCTATGTCCATTAGTAGATTAATATTAATAGCCTTGCTGTGTTAATGTTGTCGTTAGCAGGTCTGTTCGAGTCTCAGTAGCTGTGGTCAGTACCTTCCATGTTTAAGGCTCTGAGCTCCTTTTTCCTTTGCCTCTCATCTCCCCAGCTGTGATTTCTGTCACCCGTGATTTTTCTTATATTTATCTTTTGTTCCCAGCTGTAGTCAAGTCTTGTGCTTGGTGTGTGGAAATTCTGAAAGATGACAGACATTGCCAAGTATGGGGCTGGGTTTGGGATCTGTTCTCCCTGGAGCGATCGCGCCTTCCCTTTGTATTAGAGGCTGGTGCTTCCAGGCTCTGGGTTCCCTTGGCACTAGTGTTCCTCACCTGCTCCTGCTGATGGCTGTCTGCAGCTCCAGACACTGTGTTCTGAACTCACCTCTCCTTTCTTGTTACTTGGCTTTGTTCTGCTGGTGCAACCCAGGTACCAAGCCTGGAGGTGGATGACAGCAGTCTTCCTGGGCCCAGAACATTTGCATTTGGAAAGCTGTGAGCAGTGAGAGCTCGCAATTGGACCCTAGACAGGTTACAGTTTATCCTTTTCACTAGTAAGATCTCTAAGGCGATGGATTACTCCTTGAGTAGTGTCTGCGGAACCAGCCTCCTTTTCCTCTCTGGCACCCTCTGTTGATGTTTTATCCTCCTGACTGCGGCCTGCTCACTGCAGCTCCAGGCTGTTCTTTGTCTCCAGGAGGAGGGATGGGATAAGGGTAGTGCCACCTACTCCTGCCTCTTTCATTCAAAAGTGAATGTATGCTTTTCTCTGGAAGCATGCCAAGGACTGGACATGTAAGGTGGGCTGCAGAGACAGAGCGGAGTTGGGAATGGCCACTTGGTTATCTCACAGAAATGGCAGCCACATTGCATGCACCATTCATTGTTCCTCCACTGTAACCCAGGCTACAAGCTATCTTTACCCTAACTCCACTCTCCCAACCTCAGTGGAGAAGTTCCTGAAAACTGGGCCACATGGTAGCTGTGCCTGGAATCCAGCAGGACTCTTGCTGTCATCCAGACAGAACTCAGGGAAGGAGTGTGCTCCTTCCTGATGTGCACCCTTGGTCTGTAAGCTAGAGCAGCCTCGGTGCTGTGGTCTGTGTGCTGTTTGCTAGAGCAGCCTCGGTGCTGTGGTCTGCGTGCTGTTTGCCAGAGCTAAGCTGTGGCAGCTGCAGCTCTCACTGCTGAGACCATGTGTAGCCTGGTCTGAAATCCAGGCAACAGTTTCTTTTTTGTTTTGATAGGTGATTGAGATGTAGGGGGCAGCTATGGTTTGGATTGCAGAGACATACCACACGTAGCTTTGTCCCAGGAGGCCTGGCACATGGACAGCCCTGAGTGGACCTGGCCAGAGTTGAGGATGAAGAGAAGCACTGTCTTGTTGGGATGAAGAGGAGCCTTGTCTGATTCAGCCCTAGTTCTGGGGCTTTTCTCCTCCGCTGTTGACACAGTGCAAGGCTTTTTCCATGTAGCTGCCTGTGTGCTGTGCCCTCGTCTGACCATTCCTGCAGCGTCACTGGGTGTGGATGGCCTGTCTTCTTTGCTTTCCACTTGGACATCCTGGATGTGGAAAGAAGTGTTTGCTCTCATATGTTGGTCACTGTAATTAGGAATTCTGACCAAAATATTCGATGTCATAATCATAAGGTTTTCTCAGAGTATATATCCTACAGACTGAGAAATTCCTACTTTAAAATTGAAGACTCCTTTGCTAAAGCTGTAGATGAGGCTGCAGTGTGGCCAGTGTGGAGCCTGGGACACAGGCAGTTGACATGTCCACAATTAATTTGATGGTCTTCCATGCCACCTGAGAGTTCTTTTTCTTTTTCACATGGGTTAGCCCAGGTTGGCCTCTCGCCTGTGACGACCTGACTGCCTCAGTTCCCTGAGTGCCACAGATTCATCCTTAGGATACCTGCTAAAAATGAGTTTCCTGTTGGCTGTGTCCTCTGGGCAAGCGGCGTGTGACAGTCGTGGCTTCAGCAAAGGGAGTTTGGTGGTTTGGGGTTGTGGGATTGGTACTGTGGGCACTCAAGCGTGCCTGTCTCTGTCTTGCAGGTTAGCTTTTCATGCCGTCCATCTTTTTTCTGCTATCATGGCGTATCGTTCATAGGCAGCAGGGAAAACGAGCCAGCATCTGTTATGTGCTGTCTTTATTTTCTTCTTTATAAATGTTGTAATTTATGGATTTTTAACAGGATACCGAGTATGTTTCTAAGTTATCTGTCTCCCCCAGGATAATTATTCTCTTTTAGTTCATTTTGATCATTCTCTATTAGATTGTGGTGATCTTACTGTTTCTCATATCTGTGAGGGAAGAGACAAACATGGCTATTGCTGTGTGTCCAATGGTGGGAGTTGCTCCCTAGAGACCTCGTCTGTATCCCGCAGACTCGTGGACTCTTGCTTGACACTCAGCTACTGCACAGAGGCACAGTGCAGGACCCTTGGATCTTAGAGATTCTCAGGAGAAGGACTCCTGAGGGGGAGGAACAGAGAGCAGTGTTGTCTAGCACAGCACCTGTGGTTGGCCCTCGGCTGAAAAGTGCTGGCTAATCAAGAAAATATTGCTCCAGTGGTTGTGTGTGGTCTGTCCAGGTGCTGAGCAGGGCTGCCGGTGGCATCAGATCAGGTGGTGATGGCTAGAAGTGATGGTGCTTGAACTCAATAATAACAGCAGAAGGAGGCCATGTGTACCTCACATTCTTGAAGTAAGGCTAGTTTGCTTATGAATTAGGTGTAAGATATAGGGAATAAAAAGAATCAAAGGTGAGAGCTGGGCATTTCTCATTGGGAGAGTGCTTTCCAGTCCAGCCCAGCAGGGTGTGAAGGTGAGCTTGTTGGGCAAGTTAGAAGGACACAGCCTTTCTTTGAGCTCATACACTATGGCATTGGAGTTTGCATGAGATGTAAGTGTGTGAGCAAGAGTTCTGCATTGGAGTTCACAGTCTATTAGGGGACTCACCTGGCTCTGTAAAGTATAGGAAAGTCCCTGAATCACCATAGCCAAAGCCACCAAGTGTGTGAAGCTGGAGAAGCGAGACCACAACCCCATGAAGTTCTGTGCAGTGTCAGCCCGAAAATACGAGAGGGTTTGGGAGTGGCAAGAAAACCAATATTTGAAAGTCAGGTGGGAAAAATATATTTCCCGGAAATAGGGATGATCTGCTGGTTGATGCTGTGAGAGGCCATGGGAGATAAGGGCTGAAGGGAGATCTTCCAACCTATTCTTGGGCACTAGGAACTTAGCAAGGGCATTTCAGTACAAGCAGGGGGAGTGGGAAATTCGGAGCCATGCCTGTGAATGTTCAGGGAGCAGAGGAAAACAGGGAAGCATTGGGTGGTGTAGGCTATGGAGAGTGGGCTCTTTTTCTTTGCTGTTTTTTGTCTCTTTATTTTTGTTATTTAGATTTTTAAAAATTTGGGTTTTTTAAAGATTTATTTATTTATTTATTTATTAAGTATACAGTGGTTTGCCTGCCTGTGGGCCAGAACAGGCACCAGATCTCATTACAGATGGTTGTGAGCCACCATGTGGTTGCTGGGAATTGAACTCAGGACCTCTGGAAGAGCAGTCAGTGCTCTTAACCTCTGAGTCATCCCTCCAGCCCTAAAAATTTGTTTTAAGTGTGCATCCTTGGAGCATGTGTTTGTGCTGATGTGTTGTTTGTGAGGGTGGTCCTCAAGTTGGCTTGAGAGGGAACATCTGCCTGAACATGGGGAGAGAATATGGACAGTGGTCACTGGAAAGGGAGAGGCGTCACGTGACAGTGGCCACTGGAAACGAAGAGGTGTCATGTGACAGAGAAGCTGCCACTGGAAGAAGGTAAAAAGAGCCCAAACCACCATAGAGGGAAGGGGTGTACACACATGCACATTTAAGCACGGATGTGGTATACCCATAATGCACTGGTGCACACACATGTGCAGACACTTTCTGTGGTGCTGCAGCACTGCCGCCCGAGTCCATGCTTGTCATAGCAGGTGGAGAGAGAGTGAGTGCTCGTCAGGGCTGGTTGGTGATACTGTCCTTTGAGGACTGAGGAGAGCAGAGACCTTCAGCTCTTCAGCTGCCACCGTGTCCCCCACTCACTGAGTTCCTATCATTCTCTGAAGGAAGCCAGGACTCCGACGAGTCAGCTCATACTGATAACTCAGAAGGGCTGCAGGTGATGATGGGCAGCAAGCATCCAAATCTTTACTAGATACTCAGCTCAGAGGCTAAGCTGGCAGCTCTGCTACTGCACAAGGTATACAGCACCTTGCCAAAGAGATATGGCCTCTGCCACCAGCTGACAGGGATGGGAGAGCCACATGGGTTAATCCAGGATCCACGGGAACAGACTGCTCAGAGGTGACTGTGGGCACAGATGATCAGAAGACAGATGAAGAAGCTGTGAGCTCCAAGAAAGACCATGGCCGAAAAATGATGACTACCTAAACTTGGAGTGTAGAAGATGCCTGTGTGAGGAGAATCCGGGATTCCTAGACAGCATGAGACCTAGAATAAGTCACCAGGACATTTCAGATCACCATGCCATTGCATCCAGAGGGCCAGTCCGTCTTCTGGAGCTTGCTCTGTGCTGAGGCCTCCAGGAGCCCCCAGCTCTGTGGAGGAGACAGTTGTGATTGTGGATGCTATGCTGGACCTCACACAGAAGAGACCCTCTGCTACTGAGTGCCTCTGTGCAGTGAGGTAGAGCTGGACACCTCCCTCCTCGGGATCATGACGCTGGGTCTGGCCTCCAGCAGCTGGCCAGCTCAGGATGGAGGGGATGTTAAGCCGCCCCTCAGTGTCTATCTTCTTACGCACTTGGCTGTAGAGCCTTACTCATTTCCTTCTCCTTAGTTGTTGATTCAATCCAGGCATGATTGGGAGTGGAATTTGCTTATCATTTCTAATTAACGTGTTCATTGAGTTGTAGAATGATTTGAGAGCATTTAGAAGCCAAAACTGCCAGCAGCTAAGTGACTTTAAAATAATGGATGGTTCATTGGGGTAAACTCAGAATAATTGTGAGAAAATGCTGCAGAATAAGGCTCCGCGAGCCCTTGAAGGACACCACTGCATTGTTATCCTGCAGAAGTTGCTCTTCTGCTCCCTTGGCCAAAATTTCACAGTCCCTGGTGGATTCAAACCACTTGGTTAAGTTGTTATTGACGATTGGATGCACACATTGCTGTGACTTGTGTACGGAAATTCTACTTCTGCTCTCTTTGACACGGTGTGTCACCTGTTAGACATGAACACTAACGAGGCTGGGCTGGTAGTGTAGCTCCACTCAGCTCCCTCTGAGCTGCAGACTGTCCAACGTGATGCAGTGCCAAATAGAGAATAAAGGTTGTTTTTAGTTAGAACTAATCAGAAAGGCACCTCTTGGGACTTTGGAACTCATCGGTTTCTCATCTTATTGTAAAGTTGTCACTCCATCTGTGGGAAAGGGCAAAACAACTCTACTTCAGTGGTTATTTTAACAACAAGAAATGCGGTGCTGCCCTGAAGATGACCTGGAAGGCTCCTGGCCTTGCTCTGGAGCTGGAGCAGGTGTCTGCTTTGGAGCTGGTTGACTGAATTCATCCTAAGATTGTTCTGCAGCATTTGCCTCCGGGTTGCCCAGGAGAAACTCGCCGGCAAAGGTGCTGCTCCCATAGTCCTTCGGGAGCTCTGGTGCTGGCTGCCCAGCCATGAGCCTTCTGTGCATGCTGCCTTCTGAAGGACCAATATCCTAGATAAAAATTAAAACTAAGATAATGGGAAGAAGCTCACATGTAAATGGATTTTTATTCCTGTATTAGCAGATCTGAAAGGATTAGTCATTGGTTAAATCCTTCGTCTTAAATTTTGAACGCCTAGAAAAACGCCTCTGAGTCCAGTTATCCCCGAGGCAGAACTGCCTTGTGTCCAATGTGGCTCACAGGTGCCGGGTTCACAGACTGCATCTGAGGCTCGCGTACTGTCTCCTAAATGTGGTTCACCTGTGCCCAAGCCTAGGCCTTTCCTTGCTCATAGACCAGCTTCCCACAAGGGCTTTTGTGGCACAAATAATAAAAACCCAGAGACAGATATTGGGGTTCAAACTAGATATCAGAAAATAGCCAAGCCACTAAAGAGTTCTTACCTCTACCAAGACTCAGACGAACAAAGGGGTGATCCCGTCCTCAACGTGACTGCAGACTGCAGTGATCTCCACCAGCCCTCAGACTGCAGACTGAGCCCTGAGCTCCTGTCTCCTCTCATCTTATATTCCTCTCTAGTGCTGGATTAAATGTGTGCAGCACACCGCCTGGCCTGTATGGCTGACTAGTGTGGCTAGCTTTGCACTGTGATCTTTGGGCAAGCTTTATTTATTAAAACACAAATAAAATATCACTATAGTCTTTCTTTTTCTTTTCTTTCCTTTTCTTTCTTTTTATATATTTTTTATTGGTATTTATTGAGCTCTACATTTTTCTCTGCTCCCCTCCCTGCCTCTCCCCTCCCCCTCTCAATCCTCCCCCAAGGTCCCCATGCTCCCAATTTACTCAGGAGATCTTGTCTTTTTATACTTTCTACTTCCCATGTAGATTAGATCTATGTAAGTCTCTCTTAGTGTCCGCATTATTGTCTAAGTTCTCTGGGATTGTGGTTTGTAGGCTGGGTTTCTTTGTTTTATGTTTAAAAACCACCTATGAGTGAGTACATGTGATAATTGTCTTTCTGTGTCTGGGTTACCTCACTCAAAATAATGTTTTCTAGCTCCGTCCATTTTCTTGCAAAATTCAAGATGTCGTTATTTTTTTCTGCTGTGTAGTACTCCATTGTGTAAATGTACCACATTTTCCTTATCCATTCTTCCATCGAGGGGCATTTGGGTTGTTTCCAGGTTCTGGCTATGACAAACAAAGCTGCTATGAACATAGTTGAGCACATGTCCTTGTGGCATGTTTGAGCATCCTTTGGACATATACCCAAACGTGGCATTACTGGGTCTTGAGGAAGGTTTTTTCCTGATTTTCTGAGAAATCGCCACACTGGCATCCAAAGGGGTTGTACCAGCTTGCATTCCCACCAGCAATGCAGAAGTGTTCCCTTTTCCCCACAACCTCTCCAGCATAAGTTGTCATCAGTGTTTTTGATCTTGGCCATTCTTACAGGTGTAAGATGGAATCTCAGAGTTGTTTTGATTTGCATTTCTCTGATGACTAAGGATGTTGAACATTTCCTTAA
>PVIU01024294.1:0-25783 GCA_004026605.1 Ondatra zibethicus
CAACATTTACAATTTTGTCATTTCAAGAATACTATATAAATTGAATTGTACCACATATGACCTTTCAAAATTAGCTTTTGTTCTCACTCAATGTAGGGCCTTGAAACGCATCCAAATTATTGCATGTGTCAGCAATTTGTTCAGTTTGTCATTGAGAAGTATTGCATAGAATAGACTCAAACAAGGAAAGCCTTGTAATTTCCCCAGCTACATTCTGTAGTTAATTTTCAGGCACTTGTACAGAGTAGCATGTAAAACGAAGCTGGCAGCTCACTGAACACTAGGTCCAAATACTGGGATTCAACAATGCTGAGGCTGGACGGATTGAAGCAGAGTACATCTGTCAAGCCTTTGGATGAGTGATGTGTTCCTGGCTTAAAATTCCCCATGCAGGAAGAAATAAATAGACCCAAGTGACCCCAGAGTTCACATACTCCATAGTTATTCAGCTTTGTGTAGAACAGAGAGATATTCTCATACAGGTAATTAAATAATATTCTGTAACAGACAATAGCTTAATAGTAAAACCAAATAAGAGCCAGAAAAATTGATACAGTCTTGGTTTAGCAAGCAAATATTACTCTCAAACTTCAAAAATGTTGAATTGATTCTCAGACAACATAAATGTATATCTAAACAAATCTAAAATTATTTAAAGTAATTCAACAAGGACCACTTTTCACCAAAAAGTATGAACAATCAAAATGTAACAAAGAATTGAGAAAACTTTTATCCACAATTAGGAGGAAAAACTATCGGAAGGACAAAAATAGCAGAAATAAGGTGGAAGAGATATATTTTTAGTCTAATTTTCATTCAAAAATAAACCAGTATATAAAAAGCAGGGAAAATAATAAGAAAGAATGTAAGAGATGTGTGAGGTGTTATAAAAACTGCAACGAAACAGGGAATACAAGTACACTATCTACTGTAGAAACGGATAGCATCCATCAGTGGAAGAATGGAAGGAAACTTGTATGCTGTATAATCAAGACCAGATCCAGCCTTAATTACAAAGGAGCACCTGTCATTTGGCAGACATAGAAGACTAGACCAGAGAACTTAACACTAAATCAAGAAATCCGGCAGGCCCTCCTCTGCTGCCCAATGACCTAGCTGGGGACATCCCTGTGGACACCTGGGTTCTCTCTAGAGCCAAGTATCTTGCCAGTCCTAAAATGACTCCCTTGATGTAGATATCATTTTCCCTTCTCCAATATCCACCTTTCCTCCATCTCCACCCTCCCACTCCCCCAAGTTCTCCCCAGTCCTTCCCTTCTCCCTTCTCCTTCCCCCCTCCCCTTCCCCACCCCTCCTACCCTCACCTCTATCCACGCCCCCTTATTCCCAACTTTTGCCTGGCAATCTTGTTTGCTTCCAATTTCCAAGAGGATCTATAAATGTTTTTCTTTGGGTTCACCTTGCTATTTGGCTTCTCTGGGCTTGTGAGCTATAAGCTTAGTGTCCTTTGTTTTATGGCTAGGGTCCACTAATGAGTGAGTACATACCATAATCGTCTTTTTGGGTTTGGGTTACCTCACTCAGGATAGCGTTTTCTATTTCCATCCATTTGCATGCATAGCATTGTCCCATAGTCACACTGATGAATATCTTGATCACATCCATAGAAATTTCGTCCGATGGATGGAGATAGAGACAGAGACCCACATTCACATCAGAGCAATGGATTGAGCTCCCAAGGTCCAGTTGAAGAGCAGAAGGTGGGAGAAGATGAGCAAGGAAGTTAGGACCATGAGGGGCTGGAACACCCACTGAAACAGTGTGCCTGATCTAATGGGAGCTCACCAAATCCAGCTGGACTGGGACTGAACGAGCATATGATCAAACTGGATTCTCTAAATGTGGCTGCCAATGGGGGCAGACTGAGAAGCCATCAACAATGACACCAGGACCTATCACTTCTGCATGTATTATCTTTTTGGGAACCTAGTCTATTTGGATGCACACCTTCCTAGGCCGGGATGGATGGGGGAGGGCCTTGGATTTCCCACAGGGCAGGGCATCATGCCCTCTTTTAAGGAAGCAGCAGGAGGGAGGAGGGGGGAGTGGGAGGGGACTGGAAGAAGGGAAGGAAATGTAAATTTTTTTTGAATGGAGAAATTAAAAGAATATGGAAAAAAAAGAGAGAGAATAAGTACAAGAGTTCAGTAAAGCAAAGCAAAAGATACTCTTTTAGGAGATACATATTGTCTCTTCCAGATTTCTCTACTAATCTAGAGTTATAAATAAAAAAATTTGCTAATTGATATCTTTACACACAAAAAAAAATCAAGAAATCCAGACAAAGGGAAAAAATTGCAAGATCTCAATAACACGTGTGTGTGTGTGTGTATGTGTGTGTGTGTGTGTGTGTGTGTGTGTGTGTGAAAGAGAGGGAGAGAGAGAGAGAGAGAGAGAGAGAGAGAGAGAGAGAGAGAGAAGACCAAATACATTAAGATAAAAAAATCAGGGTCAATAAAAGAGGTATCAGAGGAAGAGACATTGGGGTAATTAACCCACAAAGGAATATAAATAGGTAAAGAGTCTAATGACCTCATATGAGAGTTGTAGTTTCCAATAGACTACATGAATATTTGTTCAATGAATATAATAGGATAGGATAGGATAGGATAGGATAGGATAGGATAGGATAGGATAGGGTAGGGTAGGGTAGGATAGGGAGGGTAGGGTAGGATAGGAAAGTAAAGAATATGATAGGAAAATAAGCAACTATTCTGAGTGATAGATCCATTCACTTCACTGCAGGAGTTATTTATATGATATATAACCTACAGATATCACTCTCTATAACTAACAGAACCAATACTTCAAAAAGTACTTATCATTATATAAAATCTAGGCATGTTATAAAATAACTGCATTCTAGCTATTAAAGGATAAACAACATGTTGTAGAAATTGTGTCTCTGTAATGATGGAAGTATCAAAATAGACTATCTTAAAGCAATGACTTCTGATTGATTACACAGTACATGTAGTGAACGAAAGACAGCAATAGTACTTGTAAAAATGAAGAGAACACAAAAAGGCTTGGAACAATATTAACCAATATTACACATGTGTGATTATAATAGCAGAAAGAAAAGTAGAGATAAAACAGATGTATACAAATGGTGGGCTATGTTTCCCGAAATATGTTAACATTTATAAACTCATGTAAGAACCAATGATGGATTCAAGCAGGAAAATGCGAAGAAAACCCATGTAGGTAGACTGTGGTAAATTTCTAAGGCCCATAAAAGATTAAAGTCATCAAGGACACTAACACACACACAAGACAAGAGGGAATAGCAATAAAATTTTCATATGAATGTCTATTGGCTAAGTAAAACACAGTGGACTGATACCAATGAAATGTCAAATTTGCATTCATCAGTAAGTATTTTCTGGGACTGGCTCAGTGGCTAAGAGTGTATACTACTCTTACAAAGGACCTGAGTTCACATCTCAGCACCCACATGAGGCAACTCACAACCGCCTATAGCTGTTATATAATATTATTTTAAAGTGTTTTGCTTTTGTTTATGCTCTGGAACATTTGTTTAATGACGCAAAGATGTGCTTGATTAAATAAAATTCACCTGCAGTCCAGAGGTTGAGTCAGCAGCTGGGAGACAGGAAGTGGTAGGGAGGAGCCCGGTGGAGAAGGGTTTATAAAGAGGGACTAGCGAAAGCAGGAGGACTTCTTGGGAGACGCGAGGAAGCTAGTTAGGTTAGTTGCTTGATATCCTCCCTCTCTCGATAGAAGGATACCACTTCAACCCTTGAATCTTGAATTCTTTACTAGTAGAGATATTTAGATAAGTACTCTCAGTAGTTTTGAAATAGTCAGTGCCTGAGGGAACAGAATTTCTTTAGGCTGCAGATCTTGCAGCCTAGCTGCTGCTGCTGGTACCAGCAGAGTTGCAGTTGCTGACTAGTATAGCCATACTTTAAAAGGTAGACAATTAAAAAGGAGAGCACAGCAACTGGCACCCAATGTGGCGTGCCAAAATATTGTGTGATGTTTTACTCTTTTGACTTTTGGGGGTGAGGCTGCCACCCAGCTCCCAAATAAATCACACATGGAGTCTTATTCTTAGTTATGCATGCCTGGCCTTAGCTTGGCTTGATTTTTGCCAGATTTTCTTAAATTATCCCAACTACCTTTGCCTCTAGGCTATTATCTTTCTCTATTTCTGTATACCTTTCTTTGCTTTTTCATCTGTAACTGGCTGAATAGCTGGGTATCTGGGTGGCTGGGTGGCTGGATGGCTGGCCCCTGATATCCTCCTCTCCTTGTTCTCCCATTGACTCTTTCTTTCTTGTTTCTCCTTCTGTTTATACTCTCTACCTGCTAATTCTGCCTATCCTTGCTCATGCCTCACTATTGGCTGTTCATCTATTTATTAGGACCATCAGGTATTTTAGACTGGCACAGTGACACAGCTTCACAGACTTAAGAAAGTGCAGCATAAACGAAAGTCATACACCTGAAATTAATATTTCCAACATATAGCACTATTTCCAATGTATCTGGCCCCTATGTGCGTCTGCACTCATGTGAGCATACGCACAGATGTTCAATCCTTTACATAACTAAAAAATAATAAATGGAATAGATTTCATTAAGAAGCATAATGAAACCAAGGATTTTTAAAATCAAAACATGCTTAGAATATTTATTGGTAGCAGATATAATTTGCAAGAATTTTTAAGTAAACATTTAAATAGAGAAAAATATATATGCAGTTATATGTATGTTAATTCTTGTCTATGGAAAATAATAGAAATTGAAAATAATGGTAAATATACAGATAATTATATTATATTTCTTTAATTCAGATATAGCTAAGATATAACTAGTTACTTTAAGAAGGTAACAAGTCATTGTAAGGTTGTTTCACAAAGTAGACTATCGTGTGTATGTGTGTGTTCACATGCACCCACATGCATATGTATGTGACAGATAGAGTATGTTATTTATTTAAAGTTTCTAGCAATTTCTATCAAGTGATACAATTTTATTATTATTTAGAATGGTCATAATAAAGAAAAATCAAACTTAAAAATATGACAATAAATGATGGTTAGTTTTGATATTGTTATGGATGTAGCTTAATGTTAGAGCATTTATGTAGCATGCACAGGGTCCTCTAATACCCAGCTCCATAAGGAAAAAATTAGTGCAAAACAAAAAAATGAGTTTAGCCAAAGAAGAAAAAAAGAAGCAGCAAATAATATCAGACATGGAAAAATGGTACTTTTAGCTCTAATCACATCTATAATTACAGTAAATTTAAGTGGTTTTACTAATGCACTTAGTAGATAGTATGCAGCAAGCACCACACTTCAAATATATAAATGAAGAGATATTTCTCAAAGACAGTAAAAGCTCTCCAAGGAACAGTAATCACAAGAAACTAGACTGGCTCTAGTAATATCAGAAGTAGACTAAAATGCAGATACTCCCGTGATACAGTAAAGCTTCCTAATGATACAGTATGTGGCTAATAGAGAAGTCATAACATTGTAAGTGAGAATGAATGAATTAACAAGTTTCCTCCAATGATAAAATATAAAAAGCACAAAAGAAAAATTGAGAAATATAGCATCATAGTAGATTTACTACTCTTCCTTGAGTTATTGAGAAGTAAATTTTAAATTACTCAGGACATAGGCCTTATTTAAACCCTATCAACCAAAGGGGGTAAAGAAAAAACTGTCAACCAGCTCAGCCTAAATGTCATTAAAGAACACTTATGCTTCTGGTATGCATGCATCATTGGAAAAATAAGCAATATTCTGAAAAAAAACCCATATGATGTGTTATGTTCTCTAATTGTCATGAGTTAAAAGTAAAATCAGTGTTCAGATTATGTAGAAAATGAAGGGGCAGGAAAGATGTCTAGCAGTAAAGAGCACTGGTTGTTCTTCACAGGACTTGGATTTGATTCCTAGAATCTACAGGGCAGTTATCAGGGCTTCTAACCCAGTCCCAGGAATTCTGACACCCTATGTGTGCCTCTAAGGGAAAGGCAGACATGTGTACAGGCAAACACCTATACATATAAAATAAAAACAAATAAATCCTTCACCAAGTAAAGAAAAATACACAAATATTCAGAATGTAAACAACAAACCTGTAAATCATTCAAGAAATTTCCACACTATTTGACATAGATACAAAATGAAAAATTTGTGACTAAATACAGTAGTTCTTGGTAAAACAAAGAAAATTGTAGCCATCAATATTTATATTTAAAAAGAGGTAAATTTTTAACTATTTTGGCATTTCCTTGACAACCTAGGAAAAGAAAATCAAATGATACCAAATCTAAATGGGAAGGAAAACATCAAAAATTGTTGCAGAAGTTGGTGCGATAGAGAAAATCAATAGAGAAAATTCAATGAAGCCAAAATTACCTGCTTTCAAGGCTTATCAAAATTAATCAGCTGTAAGACAACCTTACCAAAATTAGAAAATTATGTTCTCATTTTTGTAACCTAGATGACCAGAGGTCATATGTATGGTCATACTATTTTACAGAAATGGACAAGATATCTTAATAAGCCTCATTTTGTATTCAGTACAGGACACTTACAAAAGTAGTTTTAAAAACTAACTGTAATAAATAGAAATTCATGCCATCACCAAGCAAATGTCAGAGGAACTGGAACTCAAACATTTTCAGAGGGTGAGGCAATGTGTTAAGTGCTCGTTTGTCACTCTGACAAAATTACTTGCCAAAAGCAACTTAAGGGGAGTTTATCCGGGTTCACAGGTTTAAGGTATGCCAGGAAGAGAGGCTCATCCATAGGGACAGGAGTTTCTGTCAGGACTTGTTCACAACTTAGCAGATCGTAAAAGAGGTCCCAGACTAGATCCAGAAATGGATATCACCTTCAAAGGAGCTATTCCATAGACCCACTGCTAGTAGCTAGGCTGCAGTCTAAAAACAGCTTTGAAAACAGACATATAAGCCGGACTGATTACTCAAACATTTTGCCCTATGGACAACATAGCCCATCCACACCACAGAAAGTAGAAGCTTATTCAAACTGCTCATAGCAGGAATAGCTTTGCTTCGTGACTACAAAGAAAGAAAACTATCACAGACAATTACTGTCTCCCCAACCAGAGAGGCTGCTGAGTCCTCAGAGCGCTGGGGGTTTTTGAAGACTAACGCATCTTTATTACAGCCACCTTTGAGGAAACCCACTCTACAAACGATGAGCAAACGTGCCACTTGTTTCTTTTTCCCGGTGGCGAATTATGGGTTACGAAATTTTGTATTGTATCGTGTTAATTGCAGATTTTCTATAAAGAGGAACTAAGTAATGCCCAACTATTGCAGGAAAGAAAAAAAGGGGAAAGGAAAAGGAAAGAGGGGGTGACAAACATCAGAAAACTGGCAGTGACTCAGTTATCCTCACAGAATATTTAAGCACAATCTGGATGACATTTCTTCAGATTTGTCACTGAGGATGTGGAAGGGGACATGGAGGTTGTTTCCATAAATGGATGATTCAAGAGACATACTCTGGAGAACATTACTGCTTAAAATCTAACCCCCATTCTGTAGCTTATTTGTGCCTGTGTAACATCAAAATCTATAGAAACAAGACATAAAAATGAGAAAAAAGAAAGATAAGATTATTTACAGCAATCAAACATGTTAATGTTATACATATGAGTCCAATTACAGGTAATAGTTTCTCTTTTACTAATGAATTCATATTTTACTTACAAGAGTATCCATACACACAAAGAATGATTTTTTTTTAATTTTCTGATGAAAATTTAAAAGTCCTTCTACAGAATAATAGTTTCCTGCAAAACCATCATCTTTTACCTTTCACATGACAAAATGCATTTGCGGATATTTTTTTCTCACAATTTACATATGTACATTGTATACATATTAATATCTATATGAATTAAACTTTCACTACTGGTTACATTAGGAGACAAAAGGTTGATTTAGTAAGAATCATGCTTATATAATGTTATCAAGACCTGAAAAAAATTCTCAAAGAAACATACTTAGAATTACATGATATGGCAGCCATGACAAAATCTGTGAAATTTTAATGGTCCTATAAAAATACTAATGCGACTTTATTTCTAAAATGTATCCCATATATTTTATGTAGTGACAATAAAGAAAGCAGTAGATCTATCCTCTTAGCAAAACTTCAAGTGCACAACACAGTATGGCTAACTATGGGCACCCTAACTACAGCAAGCTATAGAATTACACAACTCATCAAACTAGAATTGTATCTAGAAAAGCAGATCCCCTCTGCCTCACATATTGGCAACCACCATTCTTTACTTTGTTTGTATTAGCTTGAGGTATTTTGATTATTCATGAAAGAAAATTATGAAATAATTGTGTATCCATGACCTAATCCACTTGGAAATTTTTTCTTCTGTTTCATCTATGTTGTTACACATGGAATAATTTGCCATATATTTTAAGATTTATTTTTACTATTTTAAGTGGTGTGTGTGTGTGTGTGTGTGTGTGTGTGTGTGTGTGTGTGTGTGTGTGATCATGTGCATGTGGATGTGGATGTCTACAGAGTCCAGTAGAGGGTGCCAGATCCCCTGGAGCTGGAGTCATAGGTTGGTTCAAGATCTCTGATATGGATCCTGGGAACTGAACTCAGGTGCTCTGCTAGAGCAATATGAAATCATAACTGCTGAACCATCTCTACAGTCTTAACCCTCCTCCTTGATTAAAGTCTGAATATCAATCTATTGAATACAATGACAAGACTTCCACCCACATTGAGGTTTCTTCTGTATCTTGTTTGTTTCACTCAGTGATTCTGCAACATGGAAGTACAGTTATTTTCAATATCCAAATTCAATTTGCTTAGAGGCTATTCTTCTATTCTTGTAATCAGAAGTGACATCCTGGGTGACATGATTAGTGTAGCTTTCATTTTTAAAGAATCTTCTACTTTCACTAGTGACTATCATTTTCCTATTCTTTTTTTATAAACTTTTTATTTGAAAGTTTATTTTCATTTTTACATACCAACTATAGTTCCCCCTCTCTCCCCTCTTCCCCCACACCTTCCTCACCCCAGCCCTCCATCCATTACTCAGAAATGGTAAAGCCTCCCATGGGGATCATTTTCATCATCTTATCAATAGTGTAAATTAGCAGAAAAGTCTCTACATTCTTAGAAACATATCACTCCTCTCTCTCTCTCTCTTTCTCTCTCTCTCTCTCTCTCTCTCTCTCTCTCTCTCTCTCTCTCACACACACACACACACACACACACACACACACACACACACCAAAAGTAATGAGAGAGAAAAAGAGAAAGATTTTGACTATCTTGAGTTTATTCCTGGTGCTGTGATGAAACAGTGCTATCAAAAGCAACTTAGGAGAGAAAGGTTCTTATTTCACCTTATATTTCTGGGACACAGTCCATCATTAAAAAACTCAAGCAGAAACTTGAACAGAAAGGGTGAAGGGAACACTGCTTTACTGGACTGCTCACTCTCTGAAAATCAGTTAGACTTTTTATACAGCTCAGACTCATCTGCCTAGGGATAGTGCCACCAACAGTGGGCTTGGATCCTCCCATTTGAGTCATCAAGCAAGACATTCCTTCACAGACATGGCTACAGTTGAACCTGCTGGGGAGCAATCTTCAGTTGCGGTTCCCTTTTGCAAGTGTCTCTAAATAGCTTCAACAATAACAATAACAATCTAATCAGGACAGATCCAGAAGTAGATAGATAGATGATACAGATATGGATAAAGATGGTACAAATAGAGATATGGATATTAATGTGGAGAGAGCCACCCTAGCAAGTGTAAGATGATAGCTTACTTTGTTTTATGTAAGATATAAAACCATAACACTGTCATGGTAAGAAAATTTTATTACACAGTTATAGGCACTGAATTATTTCAGATGTGACACAAAAGTTGCAAACAACAAAGAAAAATCAGAGAAATTATTGTACATTAAACTAAAACGTTTTGCTAGCAATGGAAATAATCAGCAGAGTGGTAACACAGCAGGCGCAGTGGTGAAGGCATTTGACAGCCACCACAGATGGTGATAAATATCCAAATGTGTTAAGATTGTTTATATCTAGAGTCAAAGTAACAACCTAATTACAAAATGATCAGAGAACTTGAAGGGTCATTTCTCCAAAAAGGTTCTCATCATCTCAAAATACAAAGAGCAACTTTCAAAATCCCCACCATTGAAATTAGCTTCTGTAAACTAATTGGTGTTTTGCTGTAATTTTATATTACCTACACAAAATCCATCACTTCTTCCCTTAAATAATAAGCAACTATTAGTTATATAGAAGAGAGGAATTATAAAACTTATTTTATATGCAAATGTTAATAGAGGAAAGAAGTTTAAAGTATGTCACCATGAAAAATCACATATATATAAATCATATATACATATTCTCAAATACAATATTATTTCTTAAATATTTCTTTTTAATAAAATGAATATACAAACTTTGTAATGATGAAATATATTTGAGTGGTATTTTCTTTTTGTTTTTTGTCTAGTTGATACAATCTACAGACACCTGAGAAGAGAAATACCCAATTAAGGCATTGTCCAGAAGATTGGTTTGCAGCTAAATGTATGGGGAAATTGTCTTGATCATTGGTTGCTATGGAAGAACCTACCTGTTTTAGGGAGTGGGGCCCCTTGTTTCATCCCGCCTGCCCCACTATCTTACACCTGAAATAACCACACAGAAATTGTATTAATTAAATTACTTCTTGGCCCATTATCTCTAGCCTCTTTTTGGCTAACTCTCACATCTTGATTTAACCCATTTTTAATAATCTGTCTTCACCCCAAGGTTGTGGCTTACCAGGAGAGATTCAGCATGTCTGATTCTGGCAGCCCCATGGCGGCTCTCTCACTCTGCCCTTCTTCCTCTTAGCATTCAGTTCTGTCTACTCTGCCTACCTAAGTTCTGCCCTATCAAAAGGCCAAGGTAGTTTCTTTATTCAACCAATGAAAGCAACATATAGACAGAAGAGCCTCCTACACCACCCACCCCACTGGGTGGTGACACCTCTGGGCAGGTGGTCCTGTACTGTAAAATAAAGGTAAGTGATCCCATGCCAGGGAGCAAGTCACTTAGCACAGTTCATAGTTTCTGCTTGAATTACTGCCTGAACTTCCTTCAGGGATGAACAGTGCCCTGCAGGTGTGAGATGAAATAAACCGTTCATTCCCAAGTTATTTATGATAGTGGTATTTATCATAGCATCAAAAGTAACTAAGTATACATATATTTGCCACTCATATATGAAATAGTTTTAAATTCATTTCTTAGATGAAAGCACTTTGTAATTCTTTATTTTTGGCTGTTCTGCAGATAGAATCCAGAGCTTGAGTACATTAGCAGCCATTCTACTACTGAGCTAGACACCCAGACTAAAATCATTTGAGGTTTGTGTCCTTGAGCAAACTATTATAACATCATTGCTAGTAAAATGCCTATCAAGGAGCATAGTATTTGGTTATTTTTATATTTTCATTATGTTTTCTTGGAATGATGCTAACAAGGTATTAAATTAATGTTCATTTTTGAAATTTGATTTGATAATAAAAGGATAAAGGCAGCCATTTGTATAATGCAGTTTTCTATAATTTCAAAAATTGCCAAAATGTAAAAGTATTAGAAAGATTTTTCCAGCCCAGAGCTTGTCTTTCCTTCTTTGGAAAGTAAATATTAAAGTCAAGTGCTAGAGATTATGCTGGAAGCTTGCCAAATCAATTAAACAGCAATGCTGATAACTGAAAACAATACTTTACTTTGATCAACTAACCAATGATCGTTTTCCCCTCTTTTCAGTTTTGTATTAAATGTGAAAATGTTCCCATGTGTGGAAGTATCTGACTTCCTTTTAATATTTATTTCAGCTGGAAAAGGTTACAGAAGTCGGGATCAAGCTCACTCTGAGCTTAAAATGATCTATAAATTATTCTGTGACATGATCATTTGTTAAGTTCAGTATAACTCTAATCAGTCTAACTGAACATACTGCTCTGACTACAGAACCACTGGCCTATAACTGAATGAACCAAATACTCTACTTGGGTGAGAGGTTTGCTGAAGCAACAGAGATACATTAAAAATTCAAGAGGCGGAATCATTTCAACACTGATCAACGTGGATAACAGCATTTTCATATTTCTTTAGGAGGCACCTATATTTTCTCATACAAATTAAGTCTGAGAAGCAGGAATATAAGAGATGGGTTATAGTGACGAACTCACTGTCAGGGTACATCCTCAAGATTCAAAATTAGCAGGAGAAACAAGACAGAAATATTATAGAAAAGGTTGTTAATTGTGTGCTAAAAGAGGACAAATGGCATATTAGTGACATGGGTCAATATATCAAACAGTGAAATCTTGAGTGCAGCAACTGAAAGGGGAGGAAACTGTGCCATAGGGGTATGTAGGTCCCAGGCTCCTATCTTCATTCAAACTCTCTGCCCACAGGTCTTCAAGCCTTTTTTACTCAGCCCGTGGTTGAAGCAGCCAAATATTGCCAGGGAATTCCTATTAATCCATCCAACAGAACCTCACATAATTAACTATGAAAATGCCACTGAAGTACTGTTACTGTACCCAGAAAAGATGAGGAAGTTTATGACAATATCAAATTATTTACATATTCTGATATTCAGCATCCTAGACATGAAGGTCAAATCACATAGGGATGTAAAACATTGTACAAATCATGGTACATTATGCATCTTTTTACTATATAATTCTCACTATTAGTTGCTTAATTGTTGAGCTAAATAATTTATATGTAATTATCATTCAAGCACTCTGAGTCATCTTTTCTGAAAAACATAATTTAATATTAAGTAAGGACTATTACACACACACACACACACACACACACACACACACACACACACAAACGCACCTGAATGTCACGTTAGAGGGAGTTTCTGTTTGTGAGTTTGGATCCACTGTAGCACACTAGTCATCACTTGGCTTCATTTGTATTTCTCACATTTCTTTATCACTGGGTTTTGAATTAAAATCAACAGCAGCTATTGCTTTTATAAAAGAGCATTGCTTCACATACCTTTATTTAACTAAATGTGAATTGACTACAATCCTAAGTCACGAAGAAAACATGTGTGAGATTCTTGTGGGTGTTTTGGTCTTCCTGCACTCAGTAGTGA
Source organism: Ondatra zibethicus (assembly GCA_004026605.1). Taxonomy (NCBI): domain Eukaryota; kingdom Metazoa; phylum Chordata; class Mammalia; order Rodentia; family Cricetidae; genus Ondatra; species Ondatra zibethicus. The sequence goes on from PVIU01024294.1 coordinate 13,229, forward strand.
AAACTGGCTGTACTCTACTTTCAATATTTAATCAAGTATATAAAATTCTCCAAAACTGTATTTTCTGTTTCTGTAATTTCAGTATATCAAAAATTTCTGGAAAGAAAGTAGAGTATAAGGGCTCCTGTGTCAGGATTTTAGAATTTTTGGCTTTTAGTTATTACCTACTGACTTGAGAACTTATACTAAGATGCAAATGATGTCAGGAAAAAGATCCCAAAATGAAGGAAAATCACTTTCCAGTAGGGCCCCAAAGCAGTATCTATTGTGCAGAACTAACAAAAATAATGTTCTGCAAAAAAAAAAAATGTCCTGGAGCATCATACACCAGTGATGTGGATAGTTCTTTTGTCTATGTGTTGCTTTTATTGGTTAATGAATAAAGAAGCTGCTTTTGGTCAATGGCTTAACAGAATATAGCCAGGCTGGAAAAGATATATAGTGGGAGTAGGTGACTCAGGGAGAAGCCGTGTAGCTGCCCCCTGGGTCACATATGCACCAGAACCTTCCCGGTAAGCCACAACCACATAGCGATACACAGATTAATAGAAATGAATTAATTTAAGATGTAAGAGCTGACCAAAATGAAGCTAGAGTTAATAGGCCAAGCAGTGATTTAATTAATATAGTTTCTTTGTGGGTATTTAGGTTCTGGGCAGCCGGGAACAAACAAGCATCCTCCCCAAACATACAGGATCAGACGCACAACCTGGAACGAAGTCCTGTTTGAATTTAGAACAGAGAAGAAGCCTCGAGAGATTGAGTTAAAGTCCTTTTGGATATTTTCCTACTGTTTTCTTCACTTAAATAGCTTTATTTACCATGTGTTGTCCTCTGGTTCAAAATTACCTTAGAAAGAAAAAATGTTTAACACAGAAAAATAATTGAAGTGCATAATATGAGCTATGTGTAAAAATTCTAAAATATGAAAACATTTAGCTACATAATTGGTATCTTCATGGCAAAAGAAATAAGGCTTCTCTATCTGGATAAAATATTTGTTAATCAGCAATGTTTCTCTTCCATTTCTTCTTTCCTCTTGCTCCTTTGGTCTCTAGAGAACTGAAATGATATGCCAGAACTTTAGCAATAAAGGAAAAGCATACATTTCAACTTTGTGAGAAGAACAGCTAGATATACCATCAGGAAAGGTAAGTTCTTTGGACATGAACAGATTCCAGCAAGCATATGCTTCCCTCAATAGCATTGCCCAGAAAGTCTGTTTCTGCAGCTAAAACAGGCTTGCCATTTAGAGCAGGTGGATTCAGCTATTGTTTTTAGACTTCCTCCTTTAACACCTTTCAGGAATAAGAAATTAGATGTTGCCAATCTATCTTCCTTAGACAATCCTTCCCATTCCTTTTTAAAGACCTCTAACCATATAGAGAAAACTTCTCAAGATGTGGTCATTTGTTAATAAACATCACATTTATTTCAGCTGACATATAAGGAATTAAAAGAGCAAATAAAATAGGCAGTTGCTGCTGTAACACAAACTAAAGAGGCTATTTATGGATATGTCATGACTTTCAAGGCTACCCTGTCTTTAAGAAGAAATTTCCTTGAGAAAGATGTAGTGAGATCCATTAATGGTTTTTACACACAACTCAGACTCTGTTGAATAAAATGCAGTCTCATTATTCAATATTTTAATAAATTTTGTAATAAACAGACTCACTGTTGCTTAAATGCAAAATAAAATCTCTTAATATTTGATGATACAGTTATTAGTTTAAGGTGTTTAACCCCTCTCTAAGGAATTGTAACACTGCAAATGTGGTTTATTTTACTAGCTTGAATAGTATCCACCAAAACTATCTTTTCTGGAATTTTAGATTGTAACCTTCCTGGGAAAAAAGAGAATTATAGAGAAATTAACATGCAGTCTCTCTAAAGAAGGGCGAGCCCTTAATCCATCCAATATGACTATTATATTCCAAAGAAGAGAAAAGGAAAGGAGATAAAACATATAGAAGTAATACAGCCATGTGAAAAAAGAAGTATTGGTCATGATTCCCCTATAAGCTAAGGAAGGGTAAGGTTGTAGGCAGACAACAGCTAAAAGGAAACAGAAACAGCTCCTTGCCTTTAGTCTTCCATGGCCCTGCAAACACTTTCATTTTGGACTTGCACACTACAGAGTCAAGCAAAAAAAAAAAATCCTGTAGTTTTTAGTCACACAGTTGGTAATAGATACTATTTTGTAATCATGTATTTTACAGAACTCTGACAATCATAATCACTCACTCACTGACAAGAACATTAACATATAGTTTGTTCTTAAATTAATGAAAACCTGGTTATTAAAAATATCTGTGGACTTCTGTGACCTTACTAATTCTGCAGCAATTCTCTATATGAAATATTGTTTCCATTTTGAAGTTTGAACCACACCAACTTTTTCTCATGCAATATAACTTATAAAATTTATTCATTTAAAATATGTAACAATAATGATTTAAAAAGAGCATTAGTTTGAGAGGCATTTGAGGTAAGAGACATGAGGGGCAGCCGGGCAGTGGTGGCGCACGCCTTTAATCACAGCACTCGGGATGCAGAGGCAGGTGGATCTCTGTGTGTTCAAGCCAATCTGGTCTACCAGAGTGAGTTCCAGGACAGGCTCCAAAGCTACAGAGAAACCCTGTCTCGAAAAACAAAACAAAACAAACAAACAAAAAAGAGACATGGGGGGAGTTGAAGGGAGGACAAAGAAGGGGAAAATGATGCAATTTTATATATGTGTCTGTATGTGTATTGTAATTATGTATCTCTATATAATTCTTCTCTCATATATTACATCCTGACCACAGTTTTTCCTTCCTCCACCCCTCCCAGTTCCCCACACACACACTTTCCCTCTCTCCCAGATCTACTCCTCCTTTTTCCTTCAGAAAAGAGCAGACCTCCCAGAGATATCTATCATACATGGCATAACAAGTTTCAATAAGACTACACACTAATTAAAAACTTCATTAAAAAATTATAGGAACTAGATTTGAAATTGTTAAATATGAGGTTTGTTGTGTTTGGATTACTTTGTTTCATACTTTTTACGTTTACCGTGAGAGCACCTTTCTTTTGTGTTGACAGCACAAATAAATGTCATACATTGAATCTGTTTCTAGTACCAAACCATCTTTATCATTTCAGACTTATCTCTATATTATATTAATTTATATCAACCTGGAAATTTTATAATTTTACTTTTTTAATGGCAATAAATATATAAGGAGTGCAGGTCATAATATTTAGGTGTGAACACACACTGAATTGTTAAGAAATATCTACCTTGTCTGTAGACCACAAAGTCTGTCTTTCCTTACCTGTACATATTTCTGCCGAAAAAACCACACCAATGTAATAGTTAGCTGTGGCCACTATTTAAAATACCATAAGAAGATTGATGTGCTACTGGAAGTGAGGTAAGAAGGTCTTTATGTAGCATTGCCCCTAAAAGATCACCTATATAAGACTTTTGTAAAATATGTGATAAAATTTGTCACAATTAAATAGTTTCCCTTGCTTGAGTCAGCATCTGAGTTACTTCTATAATAGCTATTATCTTTAAGCAGATAGGCTTAAACTCAATAATTTATTCATTCGCAATAGTAAAAAAAAATGCCATTTAATTATTGTGAAGTGAACTTTTCCAGGTAAAATTTTTACAATTTCAAGAGAAATATATTCCTGTAGATTGGATTTCTAAGAACATTCTCAATAGTGTATGACTGCTTACTTCAACACCATGGAATTAAGACTTAATTAGTGCATGGTCAGATTCTCTTTGCATTGTGGACTTATTTGATGAAATCCTAAGCTTGGTCAACGCTGTATACTTTATGAATTAAAGGAGATTTGACCATTTTTAAGAAGTTGGGATTCCTCCAAGTCAGAAATGGTGTGTAGAAGAAGCACATTTTTATACATTAGACTGTAACCATTAATCTCATACAGAGCAGCCTTGCACAGTTCTCATTAGATTTCCTCCCTACCCCATGGACATGATGATTCTCAAAGGTTAAACTGAATCACAAGCCCTAGCCTACAGAACTTCATCAGCTTCTGCTTCCTTGCTGTCATAACAGTGTCTCTCCTAACTAATTAGGTCTCTGTTGTGCATCCTATATTTAATTCAGGGATAATATGCAGCCTTGCCTTGGCAACTTACACTTCTTTCCTATAATCAAAGTTTCTCACTTCAGGCAGAGGAATTATTGCTACTCACTGAACAAAGACCCCTGCACTTCTCTGGCCTCTGCATATCAACTCTGCATCTAGGACTAAACATGTCATTGTTTTATATATTCTAAGTATTAGTGTGACTCTGTCGCTCTGAACTTAGCTATCTCTGGAATAATGGTACCTTTCTCCAATGTCTGGTTGCCAGGGCATCTCCAATGCAGATCCATCATGTGTTCTATTATACCATAAATGAAAGCTGATGCTAGATTACATTGTGCCTTTACATCTAATTGTTGTTAGTGTTGATCATGTACCAACTCTAATGACCATATTAGGAACGTGCTCAAAGGAAGATTTATAACAGGATTATTGTTTTGTTTATGACATGATGATAATCTTGCTTTCAAGAATGTACACTACAGTACTTCAAATTTCTGTATCAACAAGAACTTCTCGGCAATCTCTTGTTGCCTGGAGAAGGCATCTGTCAGTATGAGAGTACTAGGAGCTAATCTGTCTAAATCAAAGCATGAATTCTTGAATTCGCATACAGATGATAAGTACTAAAAAATCACATAAAGTTTAAAGTAGATGACTATGTTAGATTTTCTTACTTAGTTTCCATAGATGCAGAGGACATGTGGCAATACAGTAGAAATTTTGAAAAAGAAACTTGAAGTCTAGATTGTGGGCAAAATTGATGTCCACTTTTACAACATGGTCAACAATGACAGTTACATGGAGACACTTTGGTACAAGAAAGGCTTTGACTTAAGATGTAGGTTTTGAGGAAGTTACATAGGTTGGTACTTCCTATGCATTTCTAAGACTTTTGCTAGCTTCTTTGCCTCATCAAAATTGGTTTCACAGGAGGTGTGTGGCCATCCCAGTGCTGAAAAGAGAACAGCTAAGGACAAAGGAAACCAGGCAGAGGCTGACAAAATTTATCATTAAATATAGGCAGATATAAAAGAAGCAGCAAGCTCTAGGGCAAGGAATAAAGGTTAGAGCAGGTTATAAAACCGTTATTACTGGTTATGTCGAGTTTTAAATATTGCAGGCCTTTCAGGTAAGTGCTGGCAGGCAAGTCCAACCTTTTGGCATTACGACATGATATTGTCATCAACAAAGTTCACACTTGAGAACTGTATTATGGAGTTATAAAAGAAAATCTACCCAAAAGTCTCCTAATGTTTTAAGTACATTTATGATTTTGTGTTGGGTCATGTTAGTAGCTATTGTGGATCTCAGAGGGGCCTGCCGTCAGCAAGTTGAACACAATTGAAGGAAAAAGTGATATCCTGAGTGTGGATTTCTGAAGAACAGAGTGGATTAGTTGCATAGTGTCATCAATACAACAGAGAGGAAGATTTCAGAGGGAAGTAAGAGGCAGCTTTGTTTCACAAATTTCAGTGTTTTCATGACATAAAGCACAAAGGTCAACCACTGATTGACAAGCAAGAGGTCCCTGGTGGCCTTTCAAGTGCTGTTCATTCAGTATGTTGTGGTGAATAGGAGACAAGCTCTGAAAATTGAGAAAGGGAAAACAAAATCTAATTGACTTAGTCAATACTTAGGAGAAATTTTATATCTTGTGAAAATGTTTAATGATTTTTAAAATATATTTTAGGTTTGAGAAACTCAAGAAAATTAATTCTATTTTTCTAGTAATTAAAACATATGAATGTGTGTATCCTATCTAAAAGTAACTTAATAATATGATCTAGATGATAAATAGTATTATATTAAAGTGCTCCCTAGATTCATTCCTAAATGCATATTCAGATCAGGTCAAAGAAAGACATAAAAACATGTGGACAAGAATATACTGTAAGTGGACAAATTGGAAACAGCTTTAAGAGCCTTGATACCATCACTGAATTATTTATGTGTGGACTGTAAAAACAAACTCAGAAAAATAGAGAATAGATTTAAGGTTACTAGAAACAGTTTCACAAGAGAGGATTTTGAGGCTTTGTTCAGAGATACAAATATTGAGTTAGCAGGTTATACCAATTCTGATTATGTATTCTATGATTATGATATAGTCTAGTTACTATGATTAATAATAAAGTATGTTTCAAACTTTTTATGAAACTAAATTCTTTGTTTATATTGTCTCTATAAAAACAAGTTTCTTAAAGGATGGACAGGTCAATTTAGAATAATCAATACAGAGGGTGGGAAGGGGAGAGAGAGAGAGAGAGAGAACACATTACAGTGTACCCAATAATACATACAGTTAAATTTGCCAAGTAGAATTACAAATAATGTTTTAAAAGTTGGAACCAGTTGATTTTGGAAACTATATCTTATGAAAATTAGAATTCTTAATCAGAACCATATGTTTAACCTATAAATGAAAATCAATGTGTATAAATTATGGCAATGGATCAACAGCGGAGTGTCAAGTCGGTCAGGTGTGCATTTTTAGTTGAAAGGATTAACTTGGATACAGCCTGGATTAAGGTTAGCAGGAAGGATGCATAAGCATGTTTGAGAACAGTTAAGGGGCACTGGCTGCTAGATATTTCTGGGACTGGCATGCTGGTGGTAATAATAGGGAAGAGAAAACCAGCTTTAAAGCTTTTGAAAGCTAATAGAATTTCATGAAACGAGGTAAATGAGATGGATCTATTATTTATAATTATTGTTTTGACTCTTGAACAATAAAAACAATAAACTAATTATGCTTCCTTCTTTGTGTGTATCTGCCTTGAATGCATAGACATTTTCACATCCATGTGCATGTGTTTGTGCTTGGGCATGTGTGTGTGTGCGGAGGCCAGAGGTCAACACCAGATGTTTCCTCCGTCACTCTCTACACACCTTTTATTTTGAAAACAGTCTTTCACCAGGAATCTGGTTTCTGGGTTGGTTGATTAGGCAGCAAGTCTCAGGGAACTTTCTGGCCCTAAATTCCCAAAGCTGAGGCTCAGGCATTCACATCTGCTCTCGACTTTTTACATGGGTACCGGGTATATGAACTCAGACCCCTTGCTTGAGCACAAGCACTTTACTGGCTGAGTTTTTTATTGATTTTTATTGAGCTCTACATTTTTCTCTCCTCCCCTCCCTTTTTCTCCCCTACCCTTCAACCCTTTCCCATGGTTCCCATGCTCCCAATTTACTCAGGAGAGCTCGTCTTTTTCTACTACCCATGTAGAATAGATCTATCTAAGTCTCTCTTAGTGTCCTCATTGTTGTCTAAGTTCTCTGGGATTGTGGTTTGTAGGATGGTTCTCTTTGCTTTATGTTTAAAAGCCACCTATAAGTGAGTACATGTGATAATTGTCTTTATGGGTCTGGGTTACCTCACTCAAAATGATGTTTTCTAGCTTCATCCATTTGTCTGCAAAATTCAAGCTGTTGTTATTTTTTTCTGCTGTGTAGTACTCCATTGTGTAAATGTACCACATTTTCCTTATCCATTCTTCGGTCGAACAGCATTTAGGTTAAGTATCCAGAAGCACCTCAAGATTTTTGCAGCATTATTAGTAGCTGTATGATTTTAGGATCTCATCTTTCTTAACTGGTTGTTTCTCCCAAACTTCCTTTAGAAGCCTTGCCATACTATCAGTATAGCAGTATCAGCATCAGTAGTTTAGCTTCCACATTCTAAGGCCCTAATTGGAGCACTCTTTCCAGGTCAATATCTTTATAATTTTATACTGTGACCAATAGTAAAATCATTTTAAAACCCAGATTGCAGCATAGAACAAATGCATATTTCATATATAATTTAAACTAAAAATGTGTAAGATAAATACCTATCTTAACTGTATTCATATAGTATATGATATTTTGTTTCAATTTAAAAATATAGTTTTAGTCCTTTCTATTTCCTTATGGTTTACAAAGAGGTATTATCCATTACGTGAAATCACAGTTTGAGATGTTCTTACCAACTCCAGCAACTTCAATTTTATGTATATTAAACACATATTTGAATCCTTTATAAAAAGTATCTTCTCTTGATCAGAAACCATGAACTTCCCTATAGCTATAGTTCTGCAGGGAAGTGAGCTGCTTGTTGGTTCCTGGCCGCTTAGCCCCAAAATAATCCCACAGAAACTGTATCAACTAAATCACTGCCTGGTCCATTAGCTCTAGCTTCTAATTGACTAACTCTTACATATTAATTTAACCCATTTCTATTAATCTGTGTATCGCCACTTGGCTGTGGCTTACCAGCAAAGTTTCGGCATATCTGACTCTGGCAGCAGCTCCATGGCATCTCTCTGACTCTGCCTCCTTTCTCCCAGCATTGCATTTTGTTTTCCCTGCCTAGCTCTGTTCCCCTATAGCTCTGCTATAGGCCCAAAGCAGTTTCTTTATTCATTAATTGTAATCACAGCACACAGAGGGAAATCCCACATCACTATAGTTGAAGGGAGTACAGATCCTTCAAGTTCAAAATCATTACATATCTTTCTAAACCTACCCCATTTCTAGGAGTACCTACCTCAGCAAGTAGCATCCACACATTGCACAGAGAATGAGGAGTTTATATTTGTGGCATCTGACACATCCTTCTTAACACTCAACTGTTTGAATGTCCCATCTATTGCACCTTTTCAATACTTCCTAAATGAGTGCTCATCTTCAAACCCCTATTAATGGAGTTTTTAACCCCATAGCAACTTCTTAGACTACTTCTATGGATTTTCAAGCTTAAACCAAACCCATGTTTTCATATACGACATCCCCATGAATTTTGAAAAAAAATTGAGATAATTTTTCATATTTAAAATACTGAATATGTTCATGAGCCTAGTAATGAAACTTCCTCTATATGAAGATAATGCCTTTCATTGTTACACTTAACTTTTTCTCTCTTGATCAACATATTTCTCCCTGTCCCTTTGTCTTCAGATTCTCCTGTGAATGTGTGGATTCCACAGTGAGACTCGTGTAACTACTCTTCCTTCCCGATCCTCAAGTAACCATCACTCAGGATTGAAGAAACATAAATGAAAACTTAGTCATTCCCATTGTACTAACAGATTACTGCACAAAATCCAATTTCCAGCCTTCTTCAAACAGAACTAAATATACTGTTTAAGTTGTCCATTATAAAACAACACTTCTTTAGTACACATAATCATTATTGCAAGGGTCTTGTTCATCACAAAAAAACTAGGGCATGGCAGTCAGTAACTTTTACAATAGGAAAATATTCCCTCACATATCACAGAATGAATTATCAAGAAGTACTGAAATGGTGAGATTTATGTCTAAGAAGCATATGAAATTAATGCCACATTTTCAACATTTTATTAACATGCTCATGACGTATTAAATCAGGAGAGGAATCTAATTTTATACACTTCTTGACACAGAGCATGAGACTAATAAGGAAGTACATATGCACTAGCAATGGGAATAAGTACATTCACACACTTATGAATGGTAGGTAAAATAGTGTTAAATTATGCAAGACATGTTTTAAATGAAGCTATGACATAATGAAAAGTAATACCATATGAGGTTAATTTGTAAAACATGAAATGCATGAAAATATAAATAGTGCTTACAGTAATCATGGCATGTTTTATCATGTTCTCCCCTTTGTTTAATATAGATTAGTGTGTTTTCTCTTATAGAATTTCTACTTAACTTTTGGTTTCAAATTATTATCTGCTGAAAAATCTAATTATAGTATATATTTCATTGGACATATTAAGCATTCAGGTCTTTTCTATCAGCCCCATTAACAGAATTCCCCATGGCTCTGTTTCAATTATCCACTATTTGTTATGGCTTAAAATCACATTGTTATATTTCTTGACATGTCTGGTTAATTTTGATTGAGTAGTGAATATTGTATGGAAAAAATGGAGGAAAAACTTCAGACTTGTATTATGTTATTTTCCTCGATAGAGAATTCACTTGGCATTTGTCTGACTTCTGGGAAACATAATTCTGGAAGAGCTGTGATCCAGCTTAGCTCACTAAGATGATTTAAAGCTGAGATACAGTCCCTGTTAAGTCATTTCTACTCCTGGATAACTATTATTCTAAGAGAGCAGCCTCTCTGTCCCAACACTCAAAGTGTATACTTGTGAGGATATGACACTTTGTAATTGTTTAATTTCACTATCTTATCTTTAGCTATATGTGTTAATTGTTTCAGAATTTTCATTTCCTCCGAAACAGACAAGGTTTTCAGGGTAAAAGTCACCCCTAGTGACACCTATGATCCTGATTATGGGTCTCTGTCTGTCCTATCTTGATCAAGTATTTCTCCAGTATCATTCTACTACTCTATATATTCATGTAAATGTTTCTACACCAATATTAGGCCAGATCAAGCCAAAACCTGCATTTATCCCACCCTCTCATTTGTTGTGTGCCAGAATATTCATCAGACTTACCATTCAGCATCACCATAAGCATGAATTTCTTGAGTTAATGTTGAAGAAAGTGATTCATGGGAAATCTACAGGAACTGAGTTAATCTTGCTCCCTCTATGATTCTTTATACTCATAAGGTGCTTGCTGGGAGAGGTATATTTTACCTAATTGCCAACTTTCTTGCTTTCTAATCCCTACAGGCTTGAAACCCAAACATTTTTTTCTAAATTTGAATCTAAACAGAAAGTTGAAAAGCCTCATTCTGCTGACAGTAAGAAATTAATACCTGGTGTTACTTGTGTTTTCTCCATTACATTCTGTGGATTTAAGCAAGGCTTTGTTCTTTCTCCCAAGAAGATGTTAAAGATGAAACCTGTTATTATCAGACAAAAGCTGGGTAGAATGACCTCACCTTTGTATCAGGTACTCCACCACTCACATTCTAGACCTTTATTTTAACTTCAGACTCAGAATTTCCTGTTCCTTGAGCTCTCCAGTGGTCATGATTAAACATTTCATAAAATTTATTCATGGTTGTCCAATGTTTTATAATAGACACATTCACATTAGTTTTCTGAGACATTGGTAGAATTTCTTTTTATTGAAATGTTTTCTGGGCACTATTGCTTTTATAACAAAATGTATATTAATAACTAAAATAAATAGCTATGAAGATTCCCAAAATATCATGAGTCACGATAGTACTGAAGTTAATGAATATGTTCTCAACAATGAACAACTTCAAGAAGTTATCTGTGACCAATGTCTCCTTTAACTCAAAATTAGATTGGGTAAAACCTGCTTCATGTTGAATATATACTGATCTCAGTATTACCAGATACAAACATGCAATGCATCTTGTTAGAGTTACCTGAGCTCAGTTCTTAAGACTAGTGACTAGATTAAAAAAAGAGCAATCACTCCTTCCTCAGTGGGCACCCTCTGACTGCTGTCTGCTCTTCTGTTTTGACCACACACTGAACCTGGCACTTCTTAGGGCTGCTTCAACACTTTAAGTGCTTTCTTCACCATAAAGTTAAGACATCCAGCACTCAGGGTTTAAAACCTCTGCAACTGAGTGAGCCTAATGGGTATAAGAAGTGCTCATTCTTCTGTACCTGCAGTAAACTTCTGGATTAATGGAGACTGAGACTGTCAATATGGTGTTTTCACAAAATTACTGTAGTAATAATAGAAAAAAGAATTGCTTATCATTGCACAGTAATTGTTTTTACCCACAAAGAAAATCAGAACGTGTTGAGTTTTCAGTTTAAACCTGAAAAGAACTCTGATCCCACTCAGCCTAAAGTTATTATACATCAAAGAGAATTTACATTTTGTTCGTGGGCCAAATGTAGAGCTCTCCTGCTTGAAGATGAATAAATAAGCAACAGTCAAGCAACAGAGAGGAAAAAAAAAACATGATCTGAAATATGAAGAGAACTATCTGAAAGAAAATGACACAATTTTAATAAGTATTTTTGCAGGCAATAGGATAAATATTTGGAAAACCTGTACTCTATACAGCTATAAGACAAACATAAGATATTGTGCTCACTGTAAAACATCATTAAAGAATATTTCAAGATATATAAAAAAGACAGTTCAATGAATATAGAAAAGGAATGAAAGAGCTAAAATGAGATTTAAGAATTAAGTTCTGAGCAAGTTTTCATTCAAACGGGAATTGAACTGAATGAGTGACAAAATGAAGAGCCTTCTAAGAAAAATAAAACACAAGAGAGTGAAGAATTTTATTGCATAAATAATAATCATTTGTAATTACTTTAAAACAAAAAAACACTTCAGAAACACAAATATAGGGAGGAGATATGAGATACGTTATTGAGCAGGGGCATATGGAGAAAGGAAGTCTGAGCTGACAGAGACCAAGCTACACTCTTCACTGCTCTTGAGGTGGTGGGAACTGGGAGAATAGAGCCTAAAAATGAGGAGGACTAAAGTCTCAGGCAATGACCAACTTTATTTCGAGAATCAGACAGTTTGTACTCTGAG